>JASVEL010011098.1:0-37604 GCA_032618575.1 Nicotiana noctiflora
CACGAATAGAGCCAATCCATTCCCATAATTACATCAAAATCTATCATCCCAAGCTCAATAAGATCAGCTGTGGTATCACGACCACCCATTGTAACAACACAATTCCTATAGACTCGTGAGGCTGTGATAGAATCACCAATAGGAGTCGACACAGAGAACGGCTCATGAAGCTGTTTGGGTTCTATCCCAAAGCTTGAAGCAATGAATGGAGTAACATAAGACAAGGAGGACCCTGGATCAATAAGGGCATAGCAATCAATAGTTTGAACAGACAGGATACCCGTAACAACATCTGGAGAAGCCTCGGCATTCCGGCGGTCACTCAATGCATAGAATCGGCTAGGTCCACCCCTACCCCGAGCTCCACCCCTAGTTGCACCACGCCCTGCTGCTGCTGGAGGACGCGTTGATGATGTAGCAGTCGAAGAACCGGATGACCGAGCGGATCCCCTACCTATACCCGACGGGATGCACGGCAGTCCCGCCGAATGTGACCTCTTACCCCGCACCCGAAGCACGCTGGAAGGTCAAGGTAGCAAGTCTCCGTATGAAATCTCCCCACACTTGGGGCATGTAGGTCTCCCCTGCCGCCGGGATCTCACCCGGGACGACCGGACCGACGAGACCTCCTGCCGTCCGAGCCGGTCTCGAGTAATCGCCTCGCCGATGACCGTGCACGGATGGTGGTGCACTCGCGGAGGACCGAGCATATGATCGGGATGGCCCCGATGACCCCTCCCCGGAAGTGATCTCCCCGAACGACCCATTGACCGGGCCCCGCTGCTACTTTCTCTTTCTGCACGAATCTTCAATTTCCTGGCCTCTGTGGCCCGAGCAAACCCCACAATCCTCCCATAGTTCATGTCTGAGTGCAAAGCTGCTGTGGCGGCCTCATTCACCACCAAAGGGCTAAGGCCCCGAACAAACCGTCGAACCCGGGCATCCATGGTCGACACTAAATGAGGAGCGTACTTGGACAACCTTACGAACTCCACGTGATACTCCCAAACACTCATACTGCCCTGTTTGAGAACCTCGAACTCAGTGGCACGAGCTGCCATTGCCTCAGCAGGTAAGAAGTGGTCCATAAATGCATCCAAGAACTCATCCCATCTGGCCGGAGGGCTCCCTTCCTCACGGGAATCCTCCCACATTTCGAACCAGGAACGTGCCGCTCCCTTCAGCCTGTAAGAGGCCAACTCTACCCCCTCTATATCTGTAGCCTTCATCACTCTGAGGGTCTTGTATATCTCATCAAGGAATTCCTGTGGGTCAGCCTCTGGATCGGTGCCTGAAAATTCCGGAGGGGCCAATCGCAAGAATTGATGGACTCTGGAGCCAAAGGAATCTCCCTGTCCGCTGGAGGATGCAGGGGCATCATGGGATCTCTAGGCCTGGGCAGCCACTAACTGTGTTAACATATGGATGGCTCCCCTAAGATCCTCATTAGAGATACCAAAACCAGAAGCTGGAATTGTATCTGAGTCAGGAACACTGGCAGGAGGAATGGTGGCATCCTCTCCCGCAGCTGGAATAGGGACACTTGGGTTTTGAATAGATGGGTCAGGCAAATTCGGGACTGGTGGGTCATTCTCTCCCACGGCATCGGGTACATGATTAACAACTGCACTTGGACCGGCATTGGCCCTAAGGCCGAGTCTAGCCTTCTTCTTAGGTGCCATATTCTGAAAATTTGGGAACAAGGCACGAATTAGACACGGATATCTCCACATTGCACTTTACCGCACGATATAGATTAACAAAGAAGTAGGTAAATTCCTAAATGCCCGTGTAGCCCCTACTTATATGATGTGGTCGACAACACACCTATAAGAAGGGCACTACTAGACACGGCTCCGAGACATCCTAGGACACTTTAAAAATCATAGGCTCTGATACCAAGTTTGTCACGCCCCAAATCGAGGGACATGACCGGCGCCTGACCGGGTTGCCCCAGTCAAGCGGACCTGGGTGCCTTTCATTCCCACGCGTTAACCCTGTGTTGATTGATTCTCATTAACCAAATATTTTACCAATAATGACTGATTTCATAATGCATAAACATAACCATGTGATTGATTTACTAACAAGTTCATAATTTATATTTACAACGCCCCATACATATACATAGGCCACAATCCCACAGTTTACATGTCTACAGAGCCTCTAGGATACAAAAGGGAAATACAATACTTGTCGGTAACAAGGCTCCGGCTATATCTTACAAAACCAAAATGAAATCTAAATAGAAGTGGCATGAACCACACAAGGCCCCGAGGAAGAAAGGGGCTCACCAAAAACGGGCAGTGGAGGATGAAAGATACTACTGCCGATGTGCTGAAGTGCCTGCTACAGATCCACCTACAATCATAACACGAATGTAGCGCCCCCGGCAAAAGGGACGTCAGTACACTTGAATTGTACTGGTATGTATGGACAAACTTTGTCCCAAGTAAACTCAAGCCATTAAATTACATCAACAATTAATTAAGCGAGCCAACCATGTTTCCACATTTTCCTCATTTCAAATAATTCTCACACAAAGCACTTTCTACGATCAACCAATTTAACAATAACCAATCAATCACGTAAAGCACAAGTAGTCAAACAAAGGGGCAATCGGTGCCCCACAGGTTGCAAACTCTCCTGCTGTCTCCTTTCACAATTTCACATTATTGATTTTTGTATCAATTTTCAATAGCGATTTCGATCGCTTTCCATCCTTATTGCCCCCGACCACCCTTATTACCTCGGCCACCCTTATCACCCCAACCCACACCTTATTTCCCCACGTTGCGGCGCGCAACACGACCCCGCCTTACAGTTGAAAACACAACAATTTCAAACAGCAGATAAGGTACTACACACAATTTCAACAAGTTCAAATAAGCAACTTACACATTGGTTCATGTTCTCAATTTCTTCTCAAGCCAATATCAAAACCAAGTTACAAGTATTCCAAAATCGAAAATGCCCACATAATCATGTTCAACAATTTACCACAATTAAGGTGTTTCAAATTCCTTCCACAATAGGCCAAATATGCCATCACAATGGTTGTTCCCAATTCTTTACCAATCTCGATTACCTTTTTATCTTTCCATTCATATTTCATACCACACCACACGTAGTTCAACATCAATCAAATGCTCAACAAGGAAATCAAATAATTACGTAAAATTTCTCAATTTGACACATGCCAAAACAATTCGCACACATTTGGGCGATTTTACAAGAATCAAAATTAGCCATACATACCTGGTGATGAGTTTTCTTCCGTTAACTTCCTACTTTATGCTTACCCACGCTATCTTACTCTTGCCAACCTTGTTCTTGAAGACTCTTACTTCTACTCACTTCTTTTACTAAAAATCAAGTTCAATAATCATGCATGAGTGTAAAAAAATTTTATTTTTAAAAGCTATTATATGAAAACCTCTCTTTACCCAATTAAAACTGAAAATCAAAGAAAATAGTTAGGGTTTTTACCTTGAAAAGATTGGGGAAGTTGAATCCTTGCCCTAAGATCCCTTGGAATTAAGATGGTTGGAACAATCTTTGAAGATGAAAGATTTCTCTCTCAAAAACCCTCTCTTCTCTCTCTAATTTTTGGTAAGATGATATGATAAAATGAAGAAGAAGGGTGTTATATTAAAGAAGAGATCGGGTCAAAATGTTACAAAAATCTGGGCCGGGGTCAATTATGCGGTGCACTATGCGACCGCAGAATCAACATGCGGTCCGCATAGTGACCGCAGAATTGCCCCAAATTTTACAAGGTTCTGTTAAGGAATGCGGCCAGAATGCGGTCCGCATGTTTGATCTGCGGTCGCAAAATGCACCGCAGATTTGACATGCGATCGCATATCGACCGCACATTTGACATGATTTTTGGAAACTCTCTGGAACGTTTTGCGGCAAGAATGCGGTCCGCATGTCAGGTTTGCGGTCGCATTCTTGACCGCATATTTGACATTTTTCGGAAAAATAAATTCTCTACATTTTTGAAACTTAAATCACTACCAAGGGTCCGAACCGCGGCGTACACATTCCTAACACATTTATTCGGACCATGACACCATAGCTACTAGGTTTTATGCACAATTATTTACGGGGCCTTACACATGTCCAAGTCCCATATTTTCCTACGGACCTTCCAGGACTATCCAATCTTGGGTCCGGGTCCGTTTACCAAAAATGTTGACCGAAGTCAACTATATCAATATTAATATTATTTTTATCCAAATTTCTCATTAGAATTCATATTTTCTATCACAAAATCTTTCCGGCTACATGCTCAGATCGTGCACGTAAATCAAGGCAATATAGAATGAGGTTTTCAGGACCTCAGAAGCTCGAAATGATTAATAAGACAAGTGATGACCCTTTGGGTCGTCACACTCTACAACTTACTGGCCAAAAGCCAATGGTGTTGTTGAAGTAGCAAATAAGAACATCAAGAAGATTTTGAGAAAAATGATTCAAAGCTCTAGGCAGTGGCATGAAAAGATACCTTCTGCATTACTCGAATATCGTACCACAATGTGTATGTCAATTGGAGCGACTCTATACTTGTTGGTCTACAGAACTAAAGTAGTCATACCTGCAGAAGTAGAAATCCCTTCGTTTCCCATAATCGTTGAAGCAAAAATTGAGGACAGTGAATGGGTTAAAACACGTCTGGAGCAGTTGTCCTTATTGATGAAAAACAAATTACCGCAGTTTGCCACGGGCAGTTATATCAAAAAAGAATGTCCAGCGCCTATAACACGAAAGTACATCCCAGGAATTTTGAAGTGGGACAGCTCATGCTCAGACGCATTCTCCCTCATCACCAGGAAGCAAAAGAAAAGTTTGCTCCTAATTGGAAAGGTCCATACATCATCCAAAAAATATTACCGAGAGGGGCACTGTATCTGGGAGAGATCAAAGGAAATGATCCTGAAACAGTGGTCAATGCAGATGCAGTGAAAATGTACTATGTTTAGGCCTCCTAGGGTAATGGCTTTTGTAATTGAGATGACGAAGGTTTTTCTTCCTGCTACCTCAAACACTATCAATCCTTCGTAAACCCTTTGAGCGGGTTACGCTTCTTTGATTACCCTCTTTGGAATCCAAAAATACAAAAAGAAAAGAGAAAAAAAAAGAGACAACAAAATTATTTGCCTGAACTACGTTTTGACTTGATTTCGAAGGGTACGTAGGAAGCCTCTCACTGAGGTTCAGTCATACCGAAACAAAAATTCCAATTTCCCCAAAAATTGAAACTGGGGCAGATGATATGATGGTTCGGTTATGAATCCACTGAGACGGTTCCAAAGTTGTAGTTCCATCCAAAATCTTTTTTACCCTAAAGAACTTTCCCAAGTCCTTCCGATCAATTTGCAAAAGCGGAGAAGTTGAAAATGTCATCATTGGAATCTGATACAAGTCAAATCGAGAGAAATAAAAATGAGAGAGTCTTATCGGTAAAAACCTTCGGGCACCATAAGGCGATGGTGAGTAGAGAAACTAAAAATGAGAGAGTCCGCTAAGTGAAAACTCATAAAGAGCACTATCGGGCGACGGTGAGAAGAGAAATAAGAGAGGTCGATTCGCGAAAACCCACAAAGGGCGTTGTCGACCGAAAAGAGGACATCTCACCACTAAAAGTGTGCTGGCAAGGTTTTCTGGTTTTGAAATGCGAATCAAGTGGTTCACGAGAAGTTGGAAAGTTTGATGAGTCGGGCGTCCAGTCCAAGAAGTATGTCATGATCATTTGAAGCCAGCATGCACCTTAGATAAGTCCTTATTTTCTCCCCAAAAGGGACGCTTCTCTTTAAACTCATTTTCTCAATTTTTGTATACTTCTTCCTTGAATCCCTTTCGGTTTAACAATAATTTTGAAATTACTACAAAGAAAAGGTGGCAGGATTGGTTTCACAGGGCTCCGCTTGGCAAAGGCCAAAGAAGATACCCAGCCTCAGCAGGTGCGTCAGTCCAATCCCGATTGACCATAGGGGTTGATTGCTTCCAAAATAAATATATTTGAAAAGAAAAAAAAATTCAAAGGCAAAGGTCTAAAGGCAGAATGAAAAGGCCAGAGCCCATATGGGCGAGTTATAAGCCCGAAAGTTGAATTATGGCGGTTTAAAAGGCGATTTATCCACGAAGCCAACAAGCAACAAAGTTCTCAACAGAAAAGGAGGCCGAGATCAAGCATTGGGGATGATCAAGGCCACAAAATCAACCACCGTTTCAAATTAATAAATTGTTCTTTGTCAAAAATAGGTTCTATTCAAAGTAACTGTGCAAGACGCAAGTACAACTCAAAAAGAAAATAAAAAGCGCAAGCACAGAAATAGCCTTGCAGCAAGGAAGCCACCAAAAGGAAGTTTCCCAAAACTCTGTCATTCATGTTGCTAAATAAAAAGAAAAATGTAAAAGGAAAAGAAAAGAAGATAAAAAAATGAAAAATGAAAATCCCAAAAGAAAAACAAATCATGGTAGTGAGGATCTTCCGGCTAAAAAATCGTGGAGCTTTTTTCTTTTCAAATCCCGGCCAAAAAACCGAGGATCTCTCGGCCAAAAAATCGTGGAGCTTTTTCTTTCCACATCCCAACCAAAAAACAGAGGATCTCCCAGTCAAACAACCATGGAGCTTTTTCTTTCCAAATCCCGGCAGAAAAACCAAGGATCTCCCGACCAAAAAACCGTTGGAGATTTTTCTTTCCAAAAAACCGAGGATCTCCCGACCAAAAAAACTGTGGCGCTTTTTCTTTTCAAATCCTCACCAAAAAATCGAGGATCTCCCAGCCAAAAAATCGAGGATTTTTTTTTAATTCTGGCAAAAAATCGAGGATCTCCTGGCTAAAAAACCGTGGAGCTTTTTCTTTCCAAATCTCGGCCAAAAACCGAGGATCTCCTCAGCCAAAAAAAACCATTGGATCTTTTTCTTTCCAAATCCTGGCCAAAAAACCATGGAGGTTTTTTCCAAATCGCAGCCAAAAATCGAGGATCTCCCGGCCAAAAAATCATGGAGCTTTTTCTTTCCAAATCCCGGCCAAAACACCGAGGATCTCCCAGCCAAAATCCATTGGAGCTTTTTCTTTCCAAATCCTGGACAAAAAACCGAGAATCTCGTGGCCAAAAAAAATCGTGAAGCTTTTTCTTTCCAAATCACAGCCAAAAACCGAGGATCTCCCTGGCATAACCCAAGGAGCTTTTACTTTTTCCGGCATAATTCGATCATCTTTTAGCATAACCTGGAGAAACACAACCCTTATTTAATCGCTTAGATATGTATCACAACTAACTCACGAAATTTTCCTAGTAAAAACTGGGGTAGAAAATTTCGTTTGTTTGATTGTTTTGGTATCTTAAGCATGTCAACCTTAAGACAAGGTGTGAAATGACTAATGAAATAAATCTCAATCCAGAATCAAGAAAGAAGAAAGAACAAAAAGAAATGAACTCAACTGTGAAGCAAGCGAGATTGCGGAGTGTTAAATATCTGATCAAAGTCACAAGCTCCGCTAATTTTGTTTTGACCCAATGCTGCATGAAGAAGTAAGCACCTACAACTTGCGAGCATCAAGATTCAGATTGGAAGTCCACAGCAAAATCAGCTAAGACTCAAGATCAAGTTTTAAGAGAATTATAGATAGGAATCTTGTAACTTATAGTTGTTAGGCATAGCTAGCTTAGTTTTAATTTTCCTTTTGATGTAATAAGGAGGTCAGCAAGCAGTAGCGGCAACAACCGCAGTGACAATCACAGCTCCCGGTAGTCCCAGCTACCAAACCTTCAAGAACTACACTAACTTGATTCCTTTATAGCCAAGAATATATAGGCAACCTTTGAAGCATGGTTCGGTCAGATGGTTTTCAAAATGCTTCTCATGGAGTGTTGAGCGGGCAAAAATCCTCATGGTGCTAATTTATCTTTGCCCAAAAATCCTTCGTGTATTCGAGCAAAAAGGGGCAGCTGTGAGCACATGATTTTTGCCACGCTTAATTTACTCCTATAAATTCATTGGAATTAGAAATTTTCTTTTATTATTTGAATTTTAGGAATTAATTGTAGGATTTTGTGTTTTGTTTGCATTTTTTATTTGTGCATTTTTATTAATAAAATACAAAAATAAAAATAACATTTGGATTCCAATTATAGCATTTTATTAGTGAATAAATATTACAAAATATAAGAAAATAAAAAAAATAATCCTTTTAAAATTTTAAAATTCTGCATTTTACATTTTTTTGGTTTAGTTTTCTTTTAACTTAGGAATTAGCTCATTTTGGAAATTAATTAGTATCATTTTAGATTTTGATTTGGGTCTTTTATTTTTACATATTACACAAAATTAGAAAATTCTGGAAAAAATAAATAAATAAATAAATAAATAAGTAAATAAGTAAAGCACAAAATAAAAAGAGAAAAAGTAAACAAATAAAAAGAAATTGAAATTAAGAAAAAGGACCGGGCTATTTTTTTGGCTAACATCTGATTGTAATTCAAGCCCAAACCCCAAATTCACTTCAAATTGGCCCAAATTCACCCTTGCCCGGTCCAATTCGTTCAGGCCTCAAGACTACCCAAACGACGTAGCGTCATGTCAATACTACGTCGTTTTGAGTCTAATAAGTGATCAGTCAAGCTCAGCCATTGATTTGCCCAATCCAACGGTCCCCATTGATCCCTTCATTTCAATATAGTTGTCTGAAATTTTAGTCCAAACCCTAGACAAACTCTTCCTCCTCGTACCCCTTCTGTTCGCCACCGTCTCCGCCATAACCCCACCAAGCCTCCACCTTCTTCTGCGGCGATTGAAAATCGCCGGCGGAGGCGGCGGCGGCGGAGCTCCAAATCACTCCAAAAGTACATCCCAAAATCCCTATATCCTGCTCTTTCCAACCCTCAACACCATTTCCCTCAATACCTAGCCAATCTGCTCGAATTTTAGATAAAAAATTGGGCAAAACCCAAAGTTATCTAATCCCGTTCAAATTAACACCATATAACCACTCCGTCCTCCTCTTTCAAACTCCCCAAACCCCGTCCCTCGAATCCCCGCTGAACTTCTCAAATATCAAATCAAACATCCAGCCAAGAACCCTAGTGCGTGCATTCATGGAATAAAAGAGTTTCTGGGTTGTAATAGCCCTTAATTAGGTGTTTTCTCGTGAGAAACACCTAATTAGGGACGACTATAGACCGCGTTTGTTTAAATGTGCCGCTGAAGGCAGTTGAGGTATCCTTTTGTTTTTATTTTTTTGTTAGTGTTATCCATATTAGTGTTCTAGGTCATAACTGAAGTCTTGATTATTAGTAATCGTTCCTCCTATTTCCTGATTTTCCTTTTTTACAAATACTGATTTCTATTTTTATTCTTGATTTTGTTCTTATGATTTTCTTTAGTTTAGTTTAATTGTTGCTTCATTTCAGTATGATTTTTATAGGTTTAATTGATCTTGTTAATCATTTCAGTATGATCATTAGGCCATCCTGTTAATCTATGTTTGATTTTAATTCTGTTATTTTGTGTTAGATTTCGTGATTTCTGTTGAGTTAGTCTATAGGTTGTTTCTGTTTTAATGATGGTTTAAATTCATAATGGGTTAGTTTTAAATCATAGCTGGGTGATAGATTAATGTTCATTCATGATTAATCTTGTTTCAGGGATTCTAATCAGTTAATTCGAATGTTAGTTCTGATTTTTGGTTGATAATTGGACAGTAGTGGAATTTAGGATCAAATTTTCAGTCTCAATTAACATTAATTGGATTTAGTCTTAGAAATTTTGAAATTAGTTTGGATATAGCTAAATAGCTTAGCTTTCAATTAACCTTGGTTGAATTTTCACAAAAGCAAAAGGGGTTTGGGTTGGTTAGTAAATTTTAGCCTAGTTAAATGGTATTTTGGGCAGTGAAAATGGCCCAATTTGTTAAGGATAGTAATTTTAAGACCCAAACCAGGGTAGTTGAATTTCATGGCTAAAAGAATACCCTAGGGTCTTCTAGAAGGGGGTTTTAGTGTAAGTTTCAGACTTTTAAGAGAAGTAACTTGGATAACAAGTAAAAATTGGAGGTTTAATAAGTAATTTTTGAAATTAAAAGGGAGGGATAATGGGTAAAACTTTCAGAACCTTCTACCCCTTTTATGCCTATAAAATGCATGAATAATGCCTTGGATAACAGGTTTGAATCTCTGAAAATTCCAAAAAATCTTCCAGCCTCTAATTTCATTTTAAATTCTTCTTTTAAGTTTGAAATTTCAAATTTGAAGTTTCAGATTAAAGAGCTTCAGATCTGAATTTATATAATCATAAAATTTTTATTTAGATATAAATTTTCCAGAAAAACCAAAAAAAAAAACAGAAAATTCAAAAAAAAAAAAAAAAGAGGAGTACTGTTTTATTGAATTTCAAGCTAATTTTGAGATTTGGTGGTTGAAGTGCATTCTCTAGCCTAAGGTTGATTGCTGGTTTGTTGCTGAGACTCCTGGATCAGTTTTGAAGTGTATTTGAGTTCAAACTAGCCTATTTGGTTTTTTTTTTGGGTGCTACACTCCTGTCGTTCAAATCTGGGTGTTGTGGTGCTATTTTGATTTTAAAATTGATTCTATTTGTTGTTGATTGAGCTACTGGACATACTGCTTGTGTCATCTGCTGCTGACCTCCTCTCATTTCTTCTGTTAAAATTCCATTTCCAGGTACATACTTGACTTTGAAGCCATGTGAATACCAATTGAAGATGGAATAAAACCTGCTGCTCAATTTTGTTATGAATTTACTGTTTGACTGATTATATTTCGTGTAGTGTTCATGAATTTGTTAATATTTTCATTGTAAATAGACTAGAGCAATTAGGATTGTCAATGGACTGTTAATGGACTTATAAGTGATTTTCAGTTTTAGTTCGAATTGTTTATGAATTATGTCTTTTTTTTTTTGGGTGAGAAAGATAACTTATATATATAAAAGTTTAAACAGTGCGTACAAAGTTGTTACTACCATACAAAGCAGTACTAGGATATACGGTTGTCATGGTCATCCTGTTGGAATTATCATCATGACATCCGTTTACATTCACTCTTATATTTACATTAGTCTTAGTACTATTATTAATCAAACTAGTAGCCAACCGGCTTGGTTGAATATCGGTACAACCAACCTTATCATATACAAAATGTAGCATAACAAAATCAGGAGCATTAATAAAATTTGTTGGCTTGCAAATTATCCTGATGTCCTTAGCTAATTGATCTGCTACCCTATTTTGCTCTCTGTATGTATTATTGAGTAGCGGTTTATCTAACCTGTCTAGGTGGAATGTAATGTGAGTAGAGTTAATTAGTTGAGTTGATATTGGACATTTAGGTCTTTGTATGTTTATATTAATGCATAGTTAAATGTTAATTGGTGTGCAATTGTATAGTATAAATTAGCTTTTGCTTATAACAGGAAGTTGGATTGTTTGAGGATATTGAATTAGTGTTCATTAGTCTAAGTTGAGCCTTAATATAATATAAGTGAATCTATTATGTTAGTTTCGATTTGAAATATTCTGGACGTAAAAGTGCCTTCGAGACAATATTAAAAGTGCCTTCGAGACAATATATTTTCATTTGTAATCAATAATTAGGTATTTGATTGTTATGAGCAGTTAACAGAAGATCAAATATGATATCATATGAATCTCAATGCTAGAAGGAATTGTTTAAATTAGTTATCAAAATTTAGAATTAATAAGTAAATAAAATTGAATTCATATCTCCTTGTTTGGTCTGATCCATGAATTATTGATTTGGAATTGTTTGGCAAATTGTTTGGGTCCGTTGGTAGGCCCAGAGCGCACAACCCAAGTTATTTTGGACCCCATTATGAACGAAGAGGTCCCATTTTGGGCTTACATCGAAATCAAGGCTGATGTCAGTCTGCGAAGTCAACTGCTATGGCCTTTATTTGTTTGGGCCAATTTCAGAAATCCAATTTGGAGGCCCAAATTGCTAGCATTCAAAACCCCTTTAAAAAATTATATTACGAATACGGGATACTAATTTACAAATATAAAATCGAGTTCGAATTAAGTAGCGGGTTCAAGCTAGAAGCGTCTTCCCTTTTGTTTGAATTCGGGCTTGAATTCGAGACCCGAATTTATAAACGTAAATTAATTAGCCATAGAGACAAATAATAAATAGAAAAATCATAGTCACTTTAAGTTGACCTTTAAATAATAAAATAAAATGAGCCTCGCCAAACAAAACACATAAATTGTGGGGCCCTCATTAAATATTTAATTAATGATTCGGGACGGGCCGCTTAGTAAATTTCATGGCCTTCCCAAAAAATAACAAAGCGTTAGTCTCTTTAGACGCGATTTTAATAAAATTACATTCCTAAACTCGGGTGAGCATTTCATGCGACCCAAATCCAAATCCAAAAATGTTGAATAAGAATGTGTCGAGGATCCGAGTGCATTTCATGTGACGTGATCCGAAAATATATTTTTAAACGACGTTCACTTTCGTAAAAAATAATTAAAAGCGGTAAATAATTATAAAATTGCACTTTATGTTGGAACATGTATAAAAATAACATTTAGCCATTTATGATAATTTAAGCGACCGTGCTAGAACCACGGTATTCGGGGGTGTCTAACACCTTCCATCGGGTCAACAGAATTTCTTACACATAATTTTTGGTTCGTAGATTTCAATTGGAAAGTCGATAATTTTCCTCAATTTGGGATTTAATTTAAATCGGTGACTTGGGACACCAAAAAACCAATCCTATTCCAAGCGGCGACTCTAAAAAATATCATTTCGAATAATATCACTTTAAATGGAAAAACTCCCTTGTACATTTATCCTTTGGGGTAGGTATGTAAAAAAGGAGGCATGACACTTCTCTGCTGGAAGTGTTCATTATCGTGTGCCTATTGATTCTGATAAGGGTGGACTAAATTACAAAGGGCTGTTAATTGTGTCTGAGGTAAGTTTCCCCAATCCCTCACACACAAAATAAAAGAAAAAAAAAGAAGCAAAAAGGTGACAACATTGAAATATATTATAACTGGCATGTGTAGAGTGATAAATTCTCCATTAAAGACAGTTCTACTGCCGGAGCTACTATCTCCAGTAATGAGACACAAGAAACAATTTAAAGGGTATGGTCGAGTCGCTGAAGACTTGAGTGCAAATGCGAAAGATATATACCATATTGGTAGCATATAATACTTGATGCAGATGTGTAGCAAAACAACTATATACTCTATTGGTATACTTGTATACCATACTAGTATCATATAATATTTGATGCAGGTGTGTAGCAAAATAACTATATACTCTGTTGGTATACTTGTATACCATACTGGTATCATATAATATTTGAAAATATTTTTTGTTTCTTTAACTGAATGTAATTGGATTGTATTCTTACGCTTTGCGTCTTGCGTGAAAGCCGTGAGTGTGGTCTCTATATATGTTGACTTTAAAAAACTTTCATTAACTACAACTGTTGGCCTATAATAAACACATCCTCTAATTAATGCACATATAGCTATGAATGCATACCAGAAGCTCCCATCTCCTTCTGTGTGTAGTCGTGTCACTGGTCCTAGGTTAGCGTACTCTAACATATAAAGATATGTTGGCATTTTCTTGTATGACTCACTTGGAGTTTTTTTCAATAATTGCATTGCTTTTTGTTTTGATCTACATGCTTGCATGTAGCTCAAGGCCATACCATATGCTTTTTGGATGTCTCTTTGGATATCTGTTGGTATATATATGATTTTCGGGTCAACAAGTTTATCTTGTACCACAGCTGCAACAAAAGCTTAGACAACTTGCATTTGTGAACAAAATCTCTTATTAGTTAAACAACTGTGGATAGAATTGAAATCCGTCACTTTGAAAAGATTTGATGCTCGTAGGCTTGATGATTTAAGTCTCCAAGTGCATCTTTCATCTACGCATTCAAGGATATACCTATTTATAATACAAATATAGTTATGTATCATGTATTATTGATAGAAAACACACACAAAAATCCATACAATTATATACTCACATGGTATGCTCTGTTGGTATGCTTATATACTCTGTTGGTATACCTATATTCATACAAAATTTCAATTCTGATTAAGGGAAAGACTGAAGATCCCGGGGCTCTAGTATCAGAGTTTGAAGATGCCCACGCACTTTACCGGGTTGATGATGAACCAATTACCAATAATATATGGTCTTTTTTGGGGGACCAGGTTCCAACAAATAACTTAATGACAATGTACTATATTTTTCTAGTTAAGCCTAGTATTATAAAGTTATTTCCATTTAAGCTACCCTTGTTTGCATCGTGGTCTCGGTTATAAATAAATGAAAGAAGTAAGTATTGGTCGTACTTGCACTTGTACTTATTTTTATCTTTATTCCCTGTGTATCTTTTGATTTGATTTCAACTCCTCAGTCACCAAGCTCTTGATTCGGTTTTAACTGCTCCAGGCTAGAAAGACCATTCTCTATCTTTAGCAAAACATATGTCAGTAACTTAAATGTAAAAGTGAAACATGTAGGTTCCACTCATCCGAGACAAAAGAAAAAACATCTAACCACTTTATGATGATACTTTTGTTTAAGCATTCCACATCCATGTTATGTCATTCTTCTTTCAATGTACGTTTCTGATAACTAAAATGATTCTATACTCACATAGTATACTGATTTAGCATTCATATATACTATATTGGTATTATGTTTTACTGATAATAAAATAGACAAACCTATACAGTTATATATTCGCATAGTATACTGATATATTATACTTATATACTATAGCAGTATCATTGATAAAAAACATACACAAACCAATACAATTCCATATTCGCATAACATACTGATTTAGCATGCTTATATACTATATAGGTATCACATAGTTTTTACTTGAAAACATGCAGACGAACCTTCTTGGGCATGATTTATGAATCCGATATTGGCATTTTTCCCTTACGGCATACTGTTTCATGACGAGAGCCAACATGTTCTTGTATTTGTAAATTTGTCTCTTTTCAACATTTTGATGAAATTGATTAGTTATGATGTTTGCATCATCAAGTTCTAAAATAGCGCCATCTCTTTCTTTCACATCAAACGTAGTAATCATATCAGTGCTTACAAATTCTGCAATTTCTGATGAAATTGGAGCAACATCGAAACTGGAGGTGCTTGCAGCTATAGTGTTTTTAGCAAACGACGCACATAGGGGAAATGTTGTCATCCCTGTACTTAACTTTTTTAATTCCATGTAAACACTAACACTCATATCGCTGCAAATTATAATTGGTGGATATCCTTGAGCAATAGCACACTGAATAACTATTGTTTTACTGTCCTTTTGCAGTTGCTTTGCAATTTCTATGAGAAGTTGTTCAAATTTCCAATAGGTCTTTATTAGAATTGTATCAACATGAAACTTTATGAAATTATTGTTATCATCCCATTCTCCACTATGTTGCAGCAGAATTGCAATATTTTCCATGATTCTAAAGTTATAATTACTGGTGACGTCCAAATCGACTGCTAAAAAGCAATAGATACGGTCGCAGTAATATAATTTACCCAACTATGAGTTGGGGTCGAATCCCACAGAGAACAATGTGTACACGATTAGGTATGTAAGAGAATTATCGCTAGTTATGCAATGCTAAACACTAAGAATGATGGTTTAAAAAGTATTTACACCTAAATGCGAAAATGTAAACTAACCTAAAAAGCAAGTAAAATGATCAATGGCTATAAGTATGATTTCTTCGGGAATTACACTGAAGTGGTCATGGACTTGCTAGTAATCATGCTTCTTTTCATACTTATAATTAATTTTTTGAACTATTCGGGTTGTTGATTATAAGGTTAATCATCGACCCCGACTCATAGTTGGTGCCGATGCTAGGGGTTATAGTGAGGTGTATGGGGGCTATGGGCTTGGGGTCAGAAATGGAGGAGGCTCTTCTCTGCTTGATTTCGCCAAGGCTTGCGATCTTTGGATTGCGAACTCGGCTTTTCAGAAAAGGGAGGAACACTTGGTTACTTTCAAAAGTTTGGTAGCAAGGACCCAGATAGACTACCTCCTCATCAGACGGAACGATAGAGGGTTGTGCAAGGATTGTAAGGTCATACCGGGAGAGTGCCTCTCGACCCTTCATAGACTCCTAGTGATGGATATTGGTATATGGGTGAAGAGGAAGAGTAGGGGCGACCGGGCTGGCTGAGGATTAGGTGGGGAGCCATGACTAAGGAGAATGCCCTGGCGTTGGAAAGGAGGCTAGTTGATGGAGGTGCCTAGAGAAGTTCTGGGGAAGCGGATGCTATGTGGACTGTGACCGCTGATCTGGTCAGGGAGGCAGTGCGAGATGTGCTCTGAGTTGCTAAGGGATACTCAGGCAGGCATCAAGGTGACTGGTGGTGGAGCGAGGTTGTCCAAGGTAAAGTGGAGGCGAAGAAGGCGACATTTGCTCGAATTGCGGAGAGCTCGAGCGAGGAGGAAAGAAGAGTGAACATAGACCGCTATACGGAGGCAAGGAGGGAGGCGAAGTTGGCGGTCACAGAAGCGAAGAATGCAGCATTTGAGCACATGTACAAGGAATTAGAAGAGAAAGAAGGGGACATGAAGTTGTTTAGGTTGGCTAAAGTGAGGGAGAAGAATGCGCGGGACCTGGACTGAATTAGGTGCATCAAAGACGAGGATGGTAGAGTTCTGATGGGGGAGGCCCATGTCAGGTAGAGGTGGCAAGCATACTTTCGAGACCTGCTTAACAACGAAGGTGACCAAGACATAGAGTTAGGGGAGCTGAGGGACTCAGAGCGCCATAGGGATCTGAGGTTCTGCAGGCACATTAGGGTAGAGGAGGTAGTGGAGGCTTTGCGTAGGATGAGTAGGGGTCGAGCGACCGGACCCGACGAAATTCTGGTGGAGTTTTGGAAATACATGGGTAGGGCAGGAGTGGAGTGGCTGACCAGGTTGTTCAATGCAATCTTCAGGTCCAAAAAGATGCCAGAGGATTGGAGGTGGAGCACAGTTGTGCCTGTGTATAAGAACAAAGGTGACATACAGTGTTGCAATAACTATAAAGGCATCAAATTACTAAGCCATACCATGAAAGTATGGGAGCGGGTGGTTGAGGCGATGGTGAGGGCGATGACGTCAATCTCTGTGAACCAGTTTGGTTTCATGTCGGGCCGCTCCACCACAGAAGATATCCACCTTGTCAGGAGATTAGTGAAAAAGTATAGGGATAAGAAGAAGGACTTGCACATGGTGTTTATCGACTTGGAGAAGGTGTACAACAAGGTTCCAAGAGAGGTGTTATGGAGGTGCCTGGAGGCGAAGAGCGTGCCGGAGCCTACACTAGGATGATCAAAGATATGTATGATGGCGCTAAGGTGAGGGTTAGGACGGTGGGTGGCGACACAGACCATTTCCCGGTGGAAATGGGGCTTCACCAAGGATCGGCGCTCAGCCCCCTCCTATTTGCTTTGGTGATGGATGCTCTAACTCGGCATATCCAAGGAGACGTGCCATGGTGTATTCTATTCGCTGACGATATCGTCCTAATAGACGAGTCGAGGGTCGGTGTTAACGAGAGGTTGGAAGTTTGGAGACAGACCCTCGAGTCGAAGGGTTGTGCATTACCCTTTGATGGACCAATTTCCAGGCCCAAATCACATAAAGGCCTGGACATAAAAATACTAATACAAACCATAACCAGATAACATTAGTCATTATTCAGAAAAGGCAAAAACAATAATAGAAAATATAGTACACTGTAGACTCGACCCTTTAAAAAATAAATGAGCCTCGCCTCGCTAGAGAGAAAAATACATGGGGCCCTCAATTAATTGTTATAAAACCCTTAGATTTGGAAGGAGCGTTTAGCGAATTTTGCGGTCTTTCCAAAAGTAATAAGACATAGATATTTAGGAACGATTTTAATATACATTCTCAAGTACGGGTGCACATTTATGTGATCCAAATTTTACTCTCAATGAAGTCGAAATATATTTAAAGCCACGGGCATACTGGTACAGTGTGGTTCAAAAAATGCATTTTCACGACGTTGCAATTCCTTAAAATTGATAAAGCGGAATATTAATAATGCACATAATTGGAATATATAAAGAAATCAGATAAAAGCAAATACAACAGTCGAGAGACCGTACTAGAATCACGGAATTTGGTAGTGCCTAACAGCTTCTCCCGGATTAACAGAATTCCTTATTCGAATTTCTAGTTCGCAGACTATAACAGAGTCAAACTTTCCACAGTTCGGGATTAAACCGGTGACTTGGGACACCATTATTTTCTCAAGCGATGACTCTAAAAATTTAAATAACTAATCACGTTCTGACTGTCCTTAAATTGGAAAAAACTCATTCCCTTCTTTATTATAACCCTTCCCGGGGTGTAGTAAAAAAATAAGCAGGGTTTCTTGGTGAAGAAAAAAAAAAGAAGTGTGACAAGAGGGACGGGACCTAAATATTCTAGGAGTAGTGGAGAGTGCATGACATCATTTTGTTTTGAAAATTGTTCAAGGATGGCGCCAGAAGTAGATTTTTTTTGTAGAAAATAGGAACAACTTAATGGTAAGAGACAGTTTGAGAAGAGTACGGAACAACTTAATGGTAAGAGACAGTTTGAGAAGAGTACCCAAAACAATAGACAATTAGTTGGTTATAAGGGATATTCATATTCAGGAAAGGAACACTAAATAAACAAATCTTATATAAGAATGGTGCCACAGAAGAATCACTTTAGGGTACATAGATAGGGATAAAAGGAGACATATACTCACAAATTGCATACAATACTTAGGACCTTAGGGATTTTGACAGGTTAGTAATGCTAGGTAAAGAAATAAGCAGGACAGAGTGCATACATTGAACATGACATAAATTTATACATGCTAGGCAAAGTGCAGAATGTAAAGAATGCATTGAACATGCAAATTTTAGACATGCTGAGTAAAGAAGTAGGCAGGAAATTGAACTCATAACTGATGAACTAGTGCAAGAATGAAAACACATAAGGTTTGGATCTTAACTTAATTAGAGACATACCAATTGAATAAATGTGCAGAATATGAAGCAAATAAAGTTCCAATATCTAGCTTTGGCTTTCAACCGGCTAGATCAGCAAGTATCACAAATAGCAGAAGAGAAAGAGAACTTTTTGTATGACTCTTAAAGAAGAAATCTCTACCTCGTCTGGGATGATAGCCTCGGTACCATAAACCAGCATGTAGGAATTCACCACGATTGATGAATGAACCGTAGTGAGGTACCCTAATAAATCAAAAGGTAGCTTCACATGCCATAGTTTGTGGTTCTCTACCATTTTTCTTAGTATCTTCTTGATATTTTTGTTGGCGGTTTCTACAACTCCAATCATCTGAGGTCTGTAGGCTGTGGAATTTTTGTGCTTGATTTTGAAAGTTGCATACATAGCTTTCATTAGATCACTATTGAGATTAGCGGAATTATCAGTAATAATGGACTTGGAAACTCTGAATCAGCAAACACTACGATACTTGACAAAATCTGCGATGGCTTTCTTAGTTACAATTTGTAAGATATAGCTTCTACCCATTTGTGAAGTAATCAATGGCTACCAGAATAAACTTGTGTCCGTTTGAAGTAGTGGGCTAAATCGAAACATTAACATCCATTCTCCAAGCGACGAATGTCCAAGGTAAGCTTGTTCTATTAAGCTCGTTTGGAAGCATTTTTATCATATCGGCATGCACCTAGCATTGAAAGCATTTGCAGACATACTGGATGCAATCTGTCTCCATGGTTATCCAAAAGTAACCATCCCTGAGTATCTTCTTAGCCAAGATGAAACCATTTATGTGCGGGCCACAAGACCCGGCATGTACACATTTGCATCGACACATCTTAGTAAACCCAAATCAAGAGTTCTTTTGTACAAGTTTCCTCCGCTGTGGAAGAAGTGATTTGACTATCTCCGGAGGGTGCGCTTCTGAGTGTGATTTGAATGCTCCGGATAATGTCCATTCAATAAGTGCTCCTTATGTCATGAAATCAAGGCTTTCCATTGTTTCTTCTTCAACATGAGCAAAATATGTTGGCTGATTATGTATTTTCACCGGAAATGGGATCAATATAATTCATATTTGGATGTTGTATCATATATGACAAGGTGGCCAATGTATCGGCAAACTCTTTCTGAATTCTTGGCACATGTCGTAATTCTATCTTCGTGAACCTCTTCCTCAATTCCTGCACATGGTGGAGATATGGAAATATATTGGAATTTTTGGTGGCCCATTCTTCTTGTACATGGTGCACAAACAAATGTGAATCACAGATCACCAGTAGCTCTGGAATGTTTATGTTGACTTCTATGTTGAGTCCTAGTATGCAGGCTTCATACTCTGCCATGTTGTTGGTGTATAGGGGTGGCAATTGGGGCAGGCCATGCCGGGGCAAGCCGTGACTTGCTAATATTCTGACCTGCCCTGCCCTATTTAGAATTTTTTCAACTTTTGCCCTGCCTCGTCCCGCTCCGCCCCGCCCTGCACTGTTTAGGCTCTCTTGTATTTTTCTTTTCTAATTCTGAGAAGTATTTTATTGTACATCATTAAGCACATAAATTACAAACTGTGCAAAAAATAAAATGACACAATTGGTCCTCGCGTCAACAAGTTTTGCAGAAGTACTCATGAATATGAGTTGGCCGCTTTAAACATTCTACCATCAATACTTCGTGGGGATCCTAGGCTAATTCAAATGTTATCTTTACTAATATTAATCTACTGACAAATGCATAAACGTTGTATAGAGAAGTTTAATCTTTGATTTGTGTGTAGTCTCTCAATTACACATTCATAATAAAGGAAAAACAATACTGAACATAAACGTAAATTGCAAAGATTGTATTACTTTTACGACAGACAGTCAACTAAGTTTTAGTTAGCAACATATTCTGAAAAATAAAAGGCTCCTGGCTACTATAAATAATAAATATTTTAAATAGATTATTTGTTATAATTTTATCGTTTGGTGTAATTTTTATAATTATTTTTTATTTTATACTATTTTAATTTTTTTGAAATTAGTAAAATATAAAGATATGTGGGACTTACGCCCTATGTCTTAGTGCTTACGCCTTGCCTCGTCAAATATAAAATGTCTCACCTTATGCCCAGTTTTTTAAAACAATGATTTCAAATATCTTATTTTTCTCTGTAAAATGACGATATTTGAGAAGATCAATACTACTTTTCTACATCAAAGATTCATGGAAATGCACATAATTTAACAAACAGTTGCAATATGTTGGACAAGTATCACTATCCTCCTTAAAAAATAAAAAATAAGGGACGCTTACAACGCATCTTGCATCCTCCTAAAAAAATAACGATTTAATTTATCTTCAGTGGGATATAAGAATCCCTCTCGCACATAAATAATTTCCAGGTGAGCTTAATGTGAAATATATAATTAGTCATGTTAAATTAATCATGTTGATGTATATATATACATCCAAATATTTTGTGTACATTTGCCCTGTCCTATTAAAAATTTTCAAAAATAACAATTTGTCTTGCCCCGCCCCATTAAATTATTTCCCGACCCCACCCCATTTAAGATTACCCTTGCTCCGCCTTGCCCTGTCCTGCCCCTCCCTGCCCCAATTGCCAACCTTATTGGTGTAGGAAAATCTGAGTTTAGCAGCTATCAGATAATATTGACCTGTTTCTGATACCAAAATTGCTTCAGTGTCTACTCCTTTGAAATTTGCGGCTCCATCAAAGAACATCCTCCAACCGTCATATGATTCGGTAATGTATTCTCCTACGAACGATACTTCTTCATTAGAATAATATATTTTCAAAAGTTTGTATGCTCCTCCCACCGGATTTTCAGCCAAATGGTCCACCAGTGCTTGTCCTTTGACCGCCTTTTGAGTTACGTAAACAATATCAAACTCACTTAGTAGTATCTGCCACTTAGCCAACTTCCCAGTGAGCATGGGTTTCTGAATATGTACTTCATAGGGTCCATCCTGGATATGAGGTATGTAGTGTAGGCGCAGAAGTAATGCCTCAATTTTTGAGCTGTCCAAGTCAAAGCACAACAAGTACATTCCACCAAAGAATACCGTGCTTTGTAAGGTGTGAACTTCTTACTCAAGTAGTATATGGACTGCTCCTTCCTTCTTGTCTTGTCATTTTACCATAATCGAATGCTCCATCCAATACAGATAGATAAAGTAGCAAAAGTCTTCCCAGCTCTGGCGGGACCAACACTGGTGGTGTTGATAGGTACTTCTTGATCTTGTCAAAAGCTTTCTCACAATCCTCTATCCATCTTATATCGGCATCTTTCCTCAGCATTTTAAAGATGGGTTCACATATGACTTTGGATTATGCTATGAAATGACTGATGTAGTTAAGACGTCTTCGGAATCTCATCTCGTCCTTTTTGCTCTTAGGTGGTGGTAATTCCTGAAGCCTTGACTTTAGACGGATCCAAATCGATCCCTCGACGATTGATAATGAAACCCAGAAACTTTCCTGCGGGAACCCTGAATGCACACTTTTTGGGATTCAGTTTCAAGTTATACCTCCTTAGCCTGTTAAAAAACTTTCTCATGTCCTCTACATGATATGCGACCATCTTGGATTTGATAATGACGTGTCCACATATATCTCTATTTATTTGTGTATCATACCATGGAATATGGTTGTCATGACTCTAATGTAAGTAGCCCCAACATTCTTCAGACCGAATGACATCATCTTGTAACAATATACACCCCATGGTGTACATCCATCCAGATCTGGTAATAACCCGCGAAGAAATCGACAAAGGATTGAATTTCATGCTTGGCGCAGTTATCGATCAAAATGTGTATGATTGGTAGTGGGAAGTCGTCCTTGGGACTTGCTCTATTTAAATCTCAATAGTCAACTCACACTCTAACTTTCTTATCTTTCTTTGGAACTAGCACAATGTTAGCTAACCAAGTTGGATACTCAACCACACTAAGAACTTTGGCTTTGATCTTCTTTGTACTTCCTCATTGATTTTCAGGCTCATATTTGGTTTAAACTTTCTGAGTTTCTACTTTACTGGCAAACACATGGGATTAGTTGGCAACATGTGAACCACTATGAACGTGCTCAGACGGGTCATGTCATCATATGACCATGCAAAAATATCCTCAAACTCTTTTAGGAAACGAATGTACTCTTCCTTCTGTGTTGGTGACAAGTGAATGCTGATGCGAGTCTCCTTGATGGTCTCGTCGTCTCCCAAATTTACTACTTCGTTTTCATCCAGATTGGACTTAGGCTTATTCTCAAAATTTTCAACCTCCCCGACAATTTTCTCGGGTATCTCTTCTTCATCTGAATCACTATTCTCATGTTGCGTTGCCTCATTACATGTCACAGCCATTGGTTCATTAGGAAAAGTAATAATAATACTGTAGAAAGGAAAAGTGTAAAAATAGTAATGAATAATAAAGAGCAAATGCATTTGATTAAAACTTTAAAATCATCCGGACAAAGTAAGGCTCGATGAATCGAGCACTTATTTTGAAACAAGTAAATGAAGACAGAAGTTTAGAACTGTGATATCAAAATTTCGCACGACAAGGAAATCAAATAAAGTGGAATTTTCCTAATAGTTACATAGCCTCTCGTTGATAAGTACAGACGTCTCTGTACCAATCCATGACTCTAATAAAGCGGCTTGTGATTCATGACTCCTATGATCCTAGAGCTTTGATATCAACTTGTCACGATCACAGTTTGCCATCCGTGAACAATCGTGACGGCATCTAGTCTCTATGACTACGTAAGCCTAACAATTTAAGAAAAGGAACCAAAATACAAAGAACTTATAAAAATTGAAGTTAAACAGATATAGAAGTGTTTAAGATGCCACTCTGCATACACCAATACAAGATCTCAAAAATCGAATAATTCCCAAAAGTCGAGATCTCATGAAATCACAAGCTGTTGAATAACTATAGTGTTCAAACTCCAGAGTGTCTAAACAAAAGTAAATACAAAAGGGCTAATACTATGAAAGAGAATGGAAAGGGACTCCTCGGTCTGCGGACGCTGCAGATATACCTCGAAACCTCAGATGGATCACCTCGCCTCAAGGATAGTAGGGCTGAGTCGAATTACCTGGATCTGCACATGAAAAAATGTGCAGAAAGGATATGATAGATAACTCAGCAGTTTCAGGTGCAAATTCCCAACTCCAGACTTTCCAATAACCATCTCAAACCACCCCGAGGCCCCCAGGACCTCAACCAAAAGCACGAGTCATATAGCACTACCCAAACTTATACAAATCATCAAAATACCTCAAACAACATCGAATCTAGTAATTAACATCGGTTTCAAGCCTAAGAACTTTAAAAATTCTCAAAGTACGCTTTCGATCAAAAAGTCTATTAAACCTCGTCCTTATAACCTAAAATTTTTCACACATGTCACGTTCAAAACTATGGAGCTACTCAAACTCCATGAATTCTATTCCGACCTCGATATCAAAATCTCACTATCGAACCGAAAACTTCAAAAATTCAACTATCGACATTTCAAGCCTAATTAAGCTACCGACCTCTAAAACACAATCTGAATATGCTCCTAAGTCTAGAATCACCCTACCGAACTAACGAAACCAACAGAATTCCATTCCGATACCTCCTTCATACTACTGATACTACGGTCCGAATTTTACAACTTAAACTCTCATTTAGGTACTAAGTGTCCCAAAACTCTCTGAAACTCCAAATAAATCCTCCCGCAACTTACAATAGCAGAAACAAACATGGGGAATGCAGTTAATAGGGGATCAGGGCATTAATTCTTAAAACGACCGGCCGGCTCATTACAGCTCGCGAATACAGCAGGATACATTGTCTACTTAGCTGGATTTCCTTGTTTTCTGCCAAGTTTTACTACGGTATTCATGAATACAGTAGCAAAAATACATTGAATACAATCTATAACAAGTGAAAACATAGCTATAGTAAGTAATTTAATAAATGATAGTTATAGCAAGCTAATAACCACCAAACAATAATGGTTTGTGAAAATTAAATGGTTGAGATGTGTTGGGTCAAATTTGACGGCCTACATATATATACATAAGAAGTTTTTTTTGCCCAAACCGTTTTTTGTCCCTCCAGCTCTGCTCCTGCTCAAGCTACTTGTCCACATCTTCTTTTTATTTTTTTCATTCTTAGAGGGTATTTGGATGGGCTTAAAAGCCGGTCAAACCAGCTTTTAAGCACTTTTTTATTTTTTGAAGTGTTTGGCAACAAAAATAGTTGCTTAAAAATAGCCAAAAATATTTTTTTATTTTGGCTTAAAAGCCATTTTAGTTTGACCAATAAAATTACTCTATTGCCCTTATAAGTTTTTATAATACCAAAATTACTCTTTTGCCCTTATAAGTTTTTATAATACCAAATTACTCTCTTCTTTCCTCTTCATCTTCATTTTTATAATACCAAAGTTTTTATATTTTTATCTTTTTAATAAGAAAAAATGCTTACCACCACTTGTTTGCCAAACACTTCAACAGTTTTTTTTTAAGTTTCAGCACTTTTATTCAAATATATAAATGCTTATTTATAAAATAAGCTCCTACACTTAAAAGCTGCTTTTAAGTACTTGAGCTTAAAAGCCAAATTTTTAAGCCAATCCAAACGGGCTCTTAGTATCGTTTTAGTGACCTAATTTTGTTGTGAAAATTAATTGATCTTGTCTCTCTTCAATGCATATGGGAAGATGCTTGAATTCCCATCACCAGTGGGCGATATACGTGTTACAAGTGTCGAAGATTACAACATTTATCGAACTAAGTGTATTTCAACAGGACGGTGGATTGCAGGAATTTTTCTTGCTATATAGGGAGTAGTACTAATACTTAGAAGAAACAAGTCATTTTACGACATAATGAAGTGGAGATGTTGTTTTCACTGCTTTTATTGAGAAAATGACTAGACATAATTGAATCCATACAACCTGGCACGTCAAAGTGTCAGGATTTAACACTGTAATGAAATTTTCAATCTCGCCTTTTTAACATAGATGGAGAAAAATCATTTTTATGCGTAGATTTATTTCTACTCCTATTAGAGAGTCATTAGGAAATTGTTTTATGGCTTTTCGGCTGCAGTATCTTTTTTTCAAACTTGCAGTATTTTATGTTTTTTTTAACCGAATATCAATTGAAAACAGTCTTTCTACTTTCACAAAAAATGAGACTTGAAATTCAAATAAAGAAAGGGAAGCAAGACACAAATATTGACGAAATATTAGTAATAGCTAGAATTAAATCCTAATCATCCCTAATATAATCAACAAAACACCTACGCTAATAGAATTCTCAAGAGGAAGACAAACCTCTTGCAAATTTTAGGACTAATTCAAAGGCAATCACAAGACTACTCTCAAGCTCACAAAATACATAGTACTCCATATAGTCTAAGAAATGAAAGATGACCTAATATTTTTGACTTATACTAGATGATGCACTCGTGCGATGCACGGGCCCAATTGTTGTTTCTTTTTATTTTCTTCTTTTTTTATCTTTTTAATATTTTTGGTTCTATTGTTAATTACACACTTTATACGTCTTTAGGGAAAGAAGAAACAGAATAGACTTTTCTATAATAACGTATAGAACCACGATTATATGTATTGCCATTTTTCTGAAATCGTATTACTATACCAATCACTTTGAAACACTTGTCTAGTTTAATGCTTTATTATACAGTGATTAGATAATAATTCAAGTAGAATTTAAATTATTTCTACATAGGGCTTATTTTATTTTAATATATTTTTTTACATCACTAAGCCTTAAGTTAATTATTATTAAATAGTAATTAAAAAGTCAGTTGAGAAATAATTCATCATATATTTTTTTCATTTTATAAATTGAATGATATATAATTTTATTCTTTTAGTATTTTCAGTGTGTTAATGTATTGTCTTTTTTTTTCTAATCGTAAGTTAAATATTAATATTATTCTCAAATAGTTGATGAAAATGTATTTTTTGGTTCTTTTAAATAATAATAGTGATTTTATTTATTAAGAATTTTAACAAGAAACTTTGTGATTTGTTTTAGTTGAATGGCATAATATTATAAATAAATTAATACTCCGACTACTCTATATACTAATCAAATTGACCGTAAATTATTTTTTTCTAGTTTCATTCGATATGATTGAGTTACTATTTAGGGTATAATGCGATCATCATCACAATAGTAGTATTGTTGAGACTATTTTAAAAATATTAATTGTATACTTATCTATTTTAAAAATTTTATAATATTGAATTCTAATTAAATAGAGTATGTACTCAACTAACTTCGATCATAGAGGGAGACGTATAATATTGTATGACGATACTTCTCATACTTTTTAATATATAACGATTTTTTAAAAGATAATAGTTTTACAAATTAGTTGTCTTCATTTTTACTTCAGATATTCTCAACTCATATTTTTAGAGAGAGGATCATTATTATAATTTTTTATTCTATAATCAAAAAGGGAACTTGAAACTATATTTTATTCTTAAATAAAAAAATTTCCGAATTTATGAAGTATTCCAATTGAAATTTGTATAAAATGATTTCAATCGATAATGATATAATAACATTTGAATGTAAGTCTACACATAGTATCATTAATTTTTTTAATGAAATCTTCTTTACTGAAATAGTTAATAAATAAAATGATATTTCTTAAGAAAATAATAGAATTATCATATATAAATGTATGTGACCTTAGTATTTTTAATCCAGGAGAACATTTGAATTATAAATTATCAAAAAAATAATTATTCTAGTTAAAAGTACTTGTTGAAAAAAAATAATAATAACAACCAAGTAATGCATTTAATAAAGATAGTAAATGTTGAATGGAAAGTAGGGTCCACCTAAAAAATGTAATAGCTTATGAGCACGTTAGTTTTGATTTTTTCGGTTATTAAGAACTCACAACAAAACTTTTAAGTCTAATATACAAATAAACAATGTATTAATATATTTAAAATGACCATTATACCATTGGCCATCCTACTCTTCTCTTTTTTATATAATATAACTAAGGTCTACATAATTACTAAAAAGACTCTTAGGTGCTTGAGCTCTCCAATGGTAATTGGGCCTCTTTGCATGAACTTGGGCCACCATCATTTGGATAAAATTGTAGACTCTATTAGGCTTTTTCAAAAGATCATTTAAATCTTCCAACTTCATCAAATGCATCCTAATAATTTGAAGGTCTTTGGTTTGACTCTTATTAAATGGTCCTGAAGGCATAGGTATAATGTGATTAGCAGGAGTAAAATATATGTATACACTATCCTTTTCAGATTCCATTTCTGGGGCTATATTGGACATGTTATTGTTGTTGAGTTATTTTTATTTTTTGCTCGCCAAGCAAATACCAAAAAAAGAAATATTATGCATTATTTTTAAATAAATAATGACTTCTGTCATATCAAATATGATATATAAACAAAGATGTGAAAAATGGAAGTAAGGGTGTAATGTGGGCCGGTCCCGGACCGGGACCGGGACCGGGACCGCGGGCCTGGCGGTCCCAACGGTCCTGGTGGGCCGGTCCTGCCGAGCCGGTCTTCAACCGGTCCTAAAGCCCGTGACGGGCCGGTCCTTACGCTTAGGACCGCGAGACCGGGACCGCGAAGACCGGGACCGGGTAGCGGTCCTGGGCCGGTCTTCGCGGGCCTGGCGGGCCCCAACCGGTCCCAACGGTAAAAAAAAAAAAAAATTTTTTTTTTTTTTTTTTAAAAATTGCCCAACGGCCAGATTTAAAAACTAGCCGTTGGAGGTCAAAAATAGCCGTTTTTGGCTATCAAAATTTAGCCAAATGGTCCCCAAACTTTAATATAACCCCAAACTTTATATAATTACACTTTTTCCCAATTCTCAACTATAAATACCCCTCATTATTTCATTTTAACTCACCAATTCATCAATCTATCTTAATCTCTCTCAATCTCTCTCAATTGCTTATATTATTATTCCAATTTTGTGAAATTTTGTGAAGTTGGTGAATTGAAGTATTCAAGTCTTCAAGTCTTCAACAATTTGCAATTTTGAATTTTGAAGAAGTTGTTCGTCAATTCGGTAAAGTCGTTCCAACTCTTAATTTTTAAGAATATATTTTGTGTTATTTTGTTTGCATAAATATAAATAAAATGGCATTTTCATTGAAAAAAATGTTTAGTGCTAAGGGAAAAGCTAAAATGGGTGAAAGTAGTCGTCAACCAACTAACCTCCCCCCCCCCGGTTCCCCGACCTACCCGTCCTAGTGGTCCAATTATTCTTGATAGTGATAATCCCTGTTTTCAATTTAGCGATACTGAATTTTGTCATAATATTTCACGAGAAGATCAACTAGATAATGAAATTATGATTGCTCTTTATCCTAATTTACAACTTCGTAGGCAATTGGATTTTGATGAAACCCAAGAGGATTTTGATGAAACTCAACATGATGTAGATGAAACCCAAGAGGATTTAGATGACACACCTACTAGTCCGGCTAATAACCCAACTGAACCACAACACCCACCCGTACAAACACCGACTTTTAATAGACAACCTTCTAAACGCCAAGAAACCTCATTAGTTTGGCAATTTTTTACTCAACTAAGAGATCAAAATAAGGCTCAATGTAAAAATTGTAAGAAATTGTTGGTTCATGAATATACGCGTAGTGGCACAGGTACTTTGACTAGACACATAAGAACACACCCTACCGAAAAAGCTAAATATGACAGATTAAAAGCACAGCTAGAGGGGACAAGTGTAGAAAAAGCGGGTAACGCTAGTACGAGTTCTAATCTAGTTCAACCTGGAATAAACACTGTCACCGGAGGTATATTATATTACGATCCAAACAAAGATAGGGAAGAATTAGCAAAGATGGTTACCGTTATGTGTTTACCGTATACTTTTCCTTCTAATCCTAATTTTGTGCATTATATTAGAAAAGTTTTTAATCCTACTTATAAAGGTTGGCCTCGTGCAACAATTAAGGCCGATATATATAAATTTAAACATGAATACGAACAATATTTGCGGTATTTATTTAGTCATATAACTAATAGAATTTCTATTACCACCGATATTGGTAGAAGTAATAATGATTGTGACTACCTAATCTTGAAGGATTTATGAGATTTGTTGCGTATAGAATAATTAACTCCCGTCACACAGGTAAGTTTATCGCTAACACTGTTGGTGATATTTGTAGATATTTCTGCATTAATGATAAAATAATGTCAATTTCTATGGATAATGCTTTTAGTAACACTAGTGCAGTAGGCACTCTTACAAACACATTAAATCCTGCATTTAGTAATATATTTCATGTTAGATGTATTTGTCATATTTATCATTTAATTGTCGGTGATGGTATGCGAATTTTAAATGTAGAAATTGAAAAGCTTAGAATGGCTCTTAATTGGTTTTTTTATTCTAACCGCAGAAGTAGACTTAGGGAGTATTATAAAAAATGCGATGAATATGGACTTAGAGAAAGAAAGGTTCCTAAACCTTGCCCCACTAGGTGGAATTATATGTACGAAAGTTTAGTAGTTGCTTACGAATATAGGAACCCTATTAATGCAACGTTCAATGCTCGGGTTGGGAGTGTGGATGATGATGAAATGCTTACAACCCAATATTGGACTAATGTTAAAACTCTTATAGATTTTTTAGAACATTTTCACACTGCTACAAATATATTTTCCGGACAATATTATCCAACTATTTCTAATTGTCTAGTTTATATTGCAGCATTATGTGGATTATTTGTGGATTATAACGAGGGTGGGCCTATTTATGAACTTGCTATAAATGCAATGAAAGAAAAATTTAAAAAATATTTTTTTCCCTATCCCTCTTATTTATGGTGTATCAGCAATTTTAAACCCTACAATGAAATTAGGATGTCCTCATTTTTGGTATACAAATATTTATAACGCTTTAGATCTTACAATAGAAGAACGTGCTACTCTTGCAGATGCAAAAGCATCAATTAAAATTAATACTCAAATAATTTATAATGCATACCAACAAGCCTTACAAAATTCTAGGCCAACTGTTCCAACCCCTACTTCGTCTACTTCACAGTCGTCCAAAAGAGCCGCGGGCTTGAAGGCACTTAAATCTTGGACGGAGTTTAGGGGTTCTCAAGGAGATAATTTTGACGAATCTTCCCATCTAAATGAGCTTCAAGTTTATTTGTCGCAGGGACTAGAGAAGGAGAATCCAGACGGGAGTTTTGAGCTTTTGGAATGGTGGAAGTTACGGGAAAAACATTTTCCCGTTCTTGCAAGGATGGCTCGCGATATATTATCTATTCAAGCTTCAACAGTTGCATTAGAGAGCGCCTTCAGTCAAGCAAGACTTCAAATAGGAGATCATAGAGCAGCTATGAGGGAGAGCTTGGAGAAGTCAGTGCTATTTAGAGATTGGATCCGCTCGGAAAGAAGAAACTTTGGACTTGCAGAATCACAACCGGATGTGGATGACGCTTACGAAGAAATGATTGCGGAGCTTGTTGAGGATGCTGCTTCGCCGGGAAGTGGTGATGAACAAGCTTCTTTTCCACCACCGCCAACGGAACCTCCTCCAAATCTTGAAGGATTTATGAGATTTGTTAGAGATATGTAGATTGTGTTGTAAATTGTACTTTGGCACATCTTATTTAGTTTTTTTTCTTTTAATGGTGGTATTAGTACCTTGTTGTGCTCATTCCATTGGGGGAGAGAAGATTAATAAAGATATGTCATTTTTAGTAATAAAAATTATTACACAAGTTTTTGATTTATCTCTTAATACAATATATATATCTATTTCATACATATACATATAATATATATACATAATATATATTATATATATACATAACATATAAACTTAATACATATATATAAGTTAAGTTTATATATGTTAAGTATATATATATATATTAAGTTTATATAATACTTACCATATATATATATATATATATATATATATATATCTTTAGATCTTACAGTAGAAGAACGTGCTACTCTTGCAGATGCAAAAGCATCAATTAAAATTAATACTCAAATAATTTAACTTATATACTTAACTTATATAAACTTAATATATATATATAGTTAACATAGATAAACTTAACTTATATACTTAACTTATATAAACTTAATATATATATATACTTAACATATATAAATTTAACATATATAAATACTAAACATATATATACTTAACATACATATATATATATATATATATATATATATATATATATATATATATATATATATATATATATATATACATACACTTAACATATATATAGTTAACATATATATACTTATTAAATAATTTTTTTTTATTAAAAGCCCACGAAGCCCGCCAGGCCCGGACCGCCAGGCCCGGGACCATGTGGGCTTAGGCCCGTCACGGGCCGGTCTTACCCACCAAGCCCACGAAGACCGGGACCGTTTAGGACCGGGACCGCCAGGACCGGGACCGCGAGGCCCGTTTAGGCCCGGGACCGGCCCAGAATACACCGTTAAATGGAAGTCATATGTTGATGAAGTACTGTAGAGAGGGAGAGAGAGATGTATTCAGTTTTAGCAAATTGGTTGTCTATTTCTACATCAATAGTAAGTCAAGTATTCAGAAATCTGACATGATTGAAACAAACATTGATTAATTAATCTATTTTAGAACTTAATTAGAATTTAGTAGCCGAGCTGCAATTTTTAATATCAATTTTGCGGTAAATGTCCTAAAAAAACATGGTTTATCATATTTAAGTAGATGAAACGAAATTATTTATATTTTCGAATTCGAGTTTGAATTGTGTACTCTATCTTCCTCCTCAAGCCCCTTAACTTTAATTCTTATCTATTTAATTTTTATATATAATATAAAAAATATATATATATATATATATATATATATATATATATATATATATATATATATATATATATATATATATATATATATATATATTTTTTTTTTTTTTTTTTTTTAATATAAATAATTTCTAGTGTAACTAAAAATGGTAAAAAAAATTAAATCCTTTTTTGAGGTTGCAACGGTTGAGGGAGGGTAGTTGTTAAGTTAGGGGGGGGAATATAAGAATGAAGAATAGATCTGGCATTTGAAAAATCATGAATTCAAGTTGTCCTAAAGCAAGTTTCCAATTAACAAATATTACCTCCGGTCTAAAATAAGTAATTTTTTTAGATGGTTTTATACGGGTTAAGAAATTTACTTTTTAACATTAATTAGTAATGAAATTAACTATATTAACCTTTACTATCTCATATAAACACTACTAACACATATTCCAAAACTATTTATTACAAGGATAATGTATGGAAAAAAATTATTAATTCATTATTAAAATCTCAAAAAGTTAATTATTTTAAATCATAAGTAAAATACAAAAAAATTATTTATTTTAGATCGAAGAAAATACTAGCAAACATAGAGAAGAAAAAATATACAAATACAGCATAAATTATTATATATCCTGTCACGCCAAAATCTTGAAGTAAGATTTGGTCTGGCAAGAGAGAAAAATCTATTCCGAAATGAGTGCTCTCTCATACTTCACTGTAATCCCAAAGCTTAGAAAGAAGAGAGGAATTCCAACAACCCTTAATATTATTATTATTTAAATATTCCTCCATAATATTCTTTCAGTTATAGTATAAAATTATCTCGGATCTACCTAAAAATAAGACACAATCATCATGGAATATCTTGAAATCAAGCTATCTATTTTAATAACCTTTTATATGCAGACAAGTACGGTGTCTACTGATATTTAAAAACTGACTAAATTAGTCTGTACCGTATCGAATCGATTTTTCACTTTCTTATAATAAAATTATAGATTTTTATATAAATTTATAATCGAACCAATATTAGAGTAAGTTTTTTATTTTATGAAAATAAATTAAAAAAATATCGAATCGTACCGAATAAATTTACAATATAAAAAAATGTATTTATATATGAAGTTTAAAAATAATAAAGCGTTAAATTTTTTTTGGGCCTTCAAACTATGAAATAGTTACAATACAACAATTAATTAAACCTAAAATCCTAATTCACAAACCTTTTATGCTATTTTTATTGAAACTAAATTATTTCTAGCATATTCACTAGCAAAATATAAGTATTATAGCGATTATGAGTAGTCAACTATAATGTATTGAATATGTTATCTTTCATATATTTAGATTTATCTTTTTGAATATTTAATTATCTATAGACTTTATTCTTAAGACCCAACTTGGTTTATATTTTTCCACTCGTGTGATTTATATTTTTTTTGTATTTGCTAACTTTCTTTTACGTTGATGTAAAATAGTTGATGGATTTATACTCTAGTCATCTTTAATATTTTCTTAATTTATCACCTTTTAAACTGTAAAAATGTCTAAAGAGTTTTGTTAAGTCCTATAAAGGTATGTATGTTATTGCATTCTATTTCAACTAGTGATTTTATGACATTTAAGAAAATACCGAATATTTATCGAACCGTACAAATACCAAACCCCTACTTAAGAATCCAAAGGTCACCTTTGGATGTTGTCGTGACGCTTTGGTTACGAAGGTTACCGCGGTCTAAGTTTATGGATCAGAAATCGATATGATTGAGGCGATTTCGAAAAGTCTATTTTGAGTATATTATACTCTTGTAATCCGACCTTTCTCTGGACCCCACACAAGCGGTAGCTTAATGCATCGGGATATTTTTTTATAATAGAATAACCAAAAAATTTACTATGATACAAATTTTAAAAAATATCGTCCGAACCGAACAAGGTACAATAGTACCAGCTTAGAGTTCAGATTTAATCACAGATCCAACTGTGAAGCATCAATGTCTGATTCTATATCTGTCACTCTCACTTTCCTTAACCAGACCAACATAACTCAGATCAAAACATGTCAGGTACTTCATTTGTTTTTACTGAATTTTAAATTTAAGAAAGAAATACAACTTTTTATCACATAGCAAAATAATTATTATAATCTAAAACATTTCATGATATTTATAGCTATAGAAATATTTTATTATGTGTAAAATAAAAGTTTCAAATTAATAAACTTTTAGATATCGAGGATATCATTTTTTTTCTGGGAACATATTAAAATTAAAGAATAGTAAATACCATAAATTGGTATAATTGATAAAGTTGTTGTCAAATAATAAAAAATTATCGATAAATAATCTCTTACAGAAATAAAGGATAAAACTGTATATAATAAATCTCTATGGTCCGGCTCTTCTACGGCCCCGAACATAACACCGAGCTTAATGCGACTGCCCTTTAATATATATATATATATATATATATATATATATATATATATATATATTAAGTTTCATTAATTTGTCAATTAATAATAGACAAACAACCCTAAAAGATACAAGCCATGAAACACAATTTTTTAAAAGAAACATAGAGATTAATAACTCAATTTAATAAAAACTCATGATACGAAAATCTTAGATATTAAATTAAGATTAAGTCTACCTCTTCTAACAATGAAATTCTTTTCTTCTTCTTTGCAAAGATTGAGCTTCTTCTAACAATTACATGAGTGGACTATTGAGAAGTCCATGCCAAGAAGAAGCTCCAAATCCAGTATTATTCCAATTTTCCCCTCTGTTTGAAGCTTCAAAATCACTCATATTGTTCACTTCTCCATTAATCTGCCAAGGAAATCCCCATAATATTCTGCTATTCTCACCTTCTCTTGCTATATTGCACATTTCTTGTTTCACAATTTTACCTCCACTCATTTCTTGATCATAATTCATTACCATTTCTCCATTTTGTAGCTGCCCCATATTGTTGTCATTCATTCCAATATTCCCATAGTACAAATTTTGGTACTGAAATCCATTTGGGGTTTCAAGAAATCCACCCCTTAGTGTATCAAGAAAGGTAGAAGGGGCAATATTATTCCCATGATTATTATACATCATTGACATATTATCATTTTCTTCAATTCCCAAATTCCCATTTGCTTGTTTTTGGAGTCTAGCAAATGCTAGACTTAAATCACTTGAAGAATCATAAGAAGTTGGTGTGAGAGAAGATATAGCATTATTAGGGCTATTAGTCAAACACTGATCTTGACTTCTTTTTGATGATATTCTTTTGTTTTTTCTACAGCCACCACCAACTGGAACATTTCTTAGTGTACCACCTTTGGTCCAATACCTTCTACATGATTTGCAAAAGTATCTAGGTTGAGTTAGACTGTAGTTGTTGTAGTAGCAAAATTTTGTGTTGGTTGAGTCGCATCTTGGACATTTTTGTGCTTCTTCTGCACTTGGCCTTGCTTTCTTTTCTTCATCTTGCTTTCTGCATACCAACATGCTTTCTAGTGTTTGGGATGACATTTCCTGTAAAAAGAGAGATTACAACTTAATTAAACTTATTTACATTGTTCACAAGCTTATAAATATAAGGATGATTGCAGTAGGTTAACAATTAATTAATTTCGATTAGCCCCTTACAACACATAGCATAATATTAGTAAACAAAATTCAAAATACCTAGCTAGAAAAAGTTAGTACGGATATTTGAAGTAAAAAAAAAAAAAGTTTACATGTGTTCAAGGATTTATCGATACCTTGATTTTACATTAATAATACTCCCTTCGGTCCAAAATAAGTGATTTTTTTCGGATTTCAAAAATGACTTAATAATGTTTTTTCTATATTGTTCTTGGAATAAATAGTGTTAGAATATATGTTAGGAGTGTTTATGTTAGATAGTAAGATTAAAATGGTCAATTCAATTGTTAATTAATGCTAAAAGGTGACTTTCTTAATATATATATATATATATATATGAAAATATCAAAAAAAAAATCACTTATTTTGGACGGAAGAGAGTATTACTTAAACTCGAAAAGTGTACATTGCCTTAATTTTCTGAAACAGTCATCACTCTTTAGATCTTCCCTCTTTTTTTCTTTTTTTGAAACAAACTAATAACGAAAAACAATTGAAAAACTTGTGCATTTGATCTTTCTTTCCTTCCCTTAAGTTGCAAAGTAGACCACAATTTAGCTTTTCTTCCTTTTCTCAATTTTTGTGGAAACGAGATTTTCATTTTCAGAAAACCTTTCTTGTGTTTCCTTGAAACTATAGAGAAATTGTTTGAAATAAAATGTACTAGTTTACACAACATATATAATTTTCCAGTTTCAAATGCGTCTACAAAGAACCCTTTGATATAACTCCAAACTAACGAAATTCATAGAAATTGAGAACTTAAAAACTAAAAATTAAATCTAAAATTAAAACTAAAGCAAAAGAAGTAGTAGAGACCATCAAGTGAATTAAAACAATTGGTGGTCTAATCTTGAGAAAAGCTATTAGTTTGTGAAGGACTTAACAACAAATTTTAGTCACCCACAATTTCCCATATTCTTCTAAAAAAGACAAGAACAAAGTGAAACAATATAGAAAGAAACAAAGA
>JASVEL010011099.1:0-111841 GCA_032618575.1 Nicotiana noctiflora
CATATATATATATATCTATTTTTTTTGTATTTTCTGGTTTTAATGATTTTTATATATTTTCTTTTATTAATTTTTTTTCTTTTCTTTTATGAAAAATTATAAATCCTAATTTACTACCTACTCTAATTTTCTAGTATTTTTTGGTAATTTTCTGCTATTTTTCCCTAATTTCTACTACTTAAGCTATTTTACTAATTTTCTAATTAACTAAACTAACAAATTAATTACTACTATTTTTGATTTTTCTAATTTTCTTACTTATTCAAACACACAAAAATATAACTAATTTCAAGCGAAGCAAGTAATTGCACTCAAAAACATATTTATTTTAATTTTGGAATTATTTGCCTGGTGCAAAAATCATGTGCTCACAACTCTTTGATGATGCCAAATGGGTGAAGAGATATTGTGCTTTATATTCAGACTAAGTGATGTTTATAACCTAATAAACTTGGTCTTGCTCATAAGTGAAAAATTTCTAATTTTGCATTGATGTTTGAGCTAAGTTCTGAAAGGGCCTAAGTGAGTGAAAAGCACAGAGTTTGTCATCATCAAAAATTGGAATTTATTAACCCAAGTAAAGAAGAGTTTTGAATATTGACAAAGGAACTCAGACATGAACCAGGTCCATCCTAGTGAACCACAAATATGGTCAACTCAAGCATGTGAGATGCACATGAAGGAGATAAACCTCACTTACCAGAAATGATATCTCTTGATCCTGATAAAAAAATGCTGCTTATTGGACAAGGAAAGACTCCTTACACAAAGAGAACACAGTTTAAGAGATGGATAGAGTTAGAGGACGAGGCTAACTAGAACTCTTCCACCAAGGAAGAGTAGCATCTATATTCTAGTCAATCTCAACTTACTAACTCCATAAATATCAGTGTTGTTCTCTTTTACAGGTAATGCGCGTAAGCAGAAATTAAACGAGAATTGAGAGCAAAATAGTAAAACAATTTTACAAGCAATTTATGTGTGATTCAAGCGTGCAATCCTGAAGCTACTTGAACCAGTTAGAAGAATTAGTTCCAAGTGTCTATCTTTTATTCTAGTTCAATTGTGGTAGGTATTTTCAGATTATACCTTTCGGCTTTATCTAGAAGCAATTATATTAAGTACTTAGAGTTTTCAAGTTAGAGTTAACCTGAAGTTGTTGCAATAGTTGAGGTTATGTGTTACAACGGGGTAAGAGTTAATCCAATGTTTATAAAAGAGTTTTCACAAATACAGTTTTTGGCTCAGTGATATTAGAGGAAAGTTTGGGAAAATTCTACTGGAAGGTAGGTTGTGGGTTTTTTACCTTTTGAGCCATATGTTTTCCACGTAAAATCTCCGTGCTCTTTAATTTCTATATTTTTTATTCCGCAACAGTAGTAGTTGGAACACATAGAAGAACGAGGTCCTTCTATAATTAGGTTAAACAAAAAATTGGGTACCACACAAATTATCCCCCTCTTGTGTAGTATTGAAGTATAAAACATCATTCTGACATGCTTTGAAATATATTACAAATGAATTATCCTTTTATGAACTTCAAGTTCATATTATTTTATTTGAGGATCTAGATGTATAAATGATAATTCATTGAATGTAACTTTTTCTCAATTGTTTATCTTGTGTCCCCCTCATGTTAGAAAAACTAACTTTGTTCCTTAATTTTGGGAACCCATCTTTGTGCATTATGATGTTAATAAAAATATACATTGCACATAAATAGTAATAAGATGGAATTATTTGGTTTCTCACCCTGAACCACTTATGATGGGAGAATGTAATATATACTTTCGTATATAACGTATATCAAACTGATATAGATAACTTTGTTCTCATAAGCAATAATTTAACTATTAAGTGGATGCACTCAATAATTATTTTGCTAAACTAGCTATGATGTAAGCCAACTTATTGAGATAAACTGTATTGAATAAAAAATATAAAAATTATGCTCGAAATTAAATTACTAAGCAAGTTACCTCGCAAACACCGGTCATGTTGTGGGTTAATAATAATCGCACGTGTAACCATATCATATATGCATCTTATGTGGTATACATGATATGTGAATGTGTCCGTATTCACCTTTGATATTTTCAGTATTCAATCCCAATTTAGTTGGTCTATTAATAATGAGAACAAGAAACATAAGAGAATTCGTAAAGAACTTTCTAGTTCTTTAATATTTACCCATGTGAATTCTCTTTTATTTTTGCACACTTAATTTAACATGGCTAAACCAATCATGCCAACTGAATAAATTATTAATATTTTATAAAGTTCAGATTTATACCATAACGTGTGCAATTATCAATAAACTCTAAGTTTATTATGCTATGAGATTTTATATCAATAAACTTCTACTTTATTGTGTCATTCTTTTATTTATGTAGTACAAAATAAAGAATAAAGCGGGTAACTTTTCACATTATAGTAATAGAAAATATTAAATTTTTCCTTTATTTATAGTCTCAATGTAACCAACCGCGTTCACAAATACTTTAGAGTTTAAAAACTCATTAGTTTCTTTGACACTTACTACGAGACAAAATTGTATACTTGGCTCTTCCAAAAATCTCAATTAATTTTGTACTACCACGTACTCATCAACATCTATATGGTGAATAAACTTTTAAGGAGAAAGTTATACCATAGTCAAAATTATATGCAAGATCTGTTTCTTGCATTACCGTTGTCTTTTATTAATCACATTGCCAAAATATTTTGGTGCTAGAATATGTATGTGACCAATGACCATTCATGCCATAATAACAACATTATTTTTCTTATTTCCCCGCAAACCTCATTCTAGAGGTGAGTGTGGTATATTCACTACCACTAGCACATTCATATTCTTCCTAGAATGAATATGTTTTAATAAATTACATGTTGTCACAGTTACATCATGAATGAATCATAATTCTCTATATGTGCTTTGCAAAATCTCATATCAAATCGATGACAACTTTCACAAAGTGAATGATTATTTTGAGAATCCATATTGTTCTCGTTACCACAATAATAACGATTATAATTTTGTCTATTGCCATGTCCACATCCACGGATACAATCATAGTAATAATTTTGTCTTCTTTCCTTATCACATACTGCTATCACATTATGTTAAGAGAATGAGAATGAAGCAAATTCAATGTGACAAGTCTCAATTCTTTTCCCACAATCATACATGAATTTGATCATGGCAAAGCATGGATTTTTTACCTTTTTGGGTGATTATAATTTCTTACAAACTCCATTAGAGTTTCAATCAAAATTTATTGTCTTTGCTTATATTTAAAATCAAATTATAAATTTCAAAAATTTAAAAGAGAAAAATAAAGTAAAATATTTACCTTAAATCCAGAATTTAATCATGAAGGAAGTTCGTTGAATAATTGACAATCATTATGCGCAAAGTTTCTACTCAATTGGTTAAAGCCTCATGCTGACAACGTGTTATAAAATAATAAATGAAGAATATTGCACAACGAGAGAAATAATTATTATTAATTTTCGGATGAATTACAATGGAATAAGACTCCTTTATTTATAGGAAAAAAGTGACTTAGCTACCAAGTAATAAACACTAAAATATCTCTAATATATAAATATTTACCATAAATAAAATTCTACTTATAACAGAATTGTCATAGTTTAAAATTGTTGGATTTTGTATTTTTGGCTTCTAATATAGTACGCCACATCATTAAATTGTTTTGTTATATATATATACAAGTAATAAACACTAAAATATCTCTAATATATAAATATTTACCATAAATAAAATTCTACTTATAACAGAATTGTCATAGTTTAAAATTGTTGGATTTTGTATTTTTGGCTTCTAATATAGTACGCCACATCATTAAATTGATTTGTTTATATATATATATATGGTGTGATAAACAATAGTAAGTAGCTTTTCCGTAAAAAATAAAACAAATAAACTAATTTTTTTTACTGCAAAATAAAAACTTTATTATACAACTTTCAATAATCAATCTAGCTCGTAACAGTAGAAGATTTCGATTATTTCATCGCGGTAAAAAAACACTATTTTGTCGCACCCTTGTGAATTGATAACATACCGTTTGATGTTATTTTTTCACGGAAAAAGAATACTTTAAAAATATACTATGTTATACTATTTGGCTATCTGAATTCATATCGTTATACTATGATTAGAAATATCCATAAATTTGAAGGACTGCCAGATGACTTTGCCACATTCAAATAACCCAACCCCTTTTCTATAGTTCGATTAATTTAAACTCGAAACTTGATCAAAATATCGCAACTTAAAAGACATCTAAACCTAAAAAGAGAGCCAATACCCTTTCATTTATGATTTAAAGTAAAAATTTAGGGAACATTAATTTTTAGTATTTTTTTGGTTTATATGTATTAGGGGTATTTGGATCAGGTTTCGGATTTAAACTCAACGAACTGCGTAATAGAGAAGGGGTTGGGTTATTTAAATTTGGGGAACTGGGAAGTCACGCGAGGGATATTTTTGAATCATAGAAAATCAGTAGGAATTCAGATAGTCAAATAGTATAATAGAGAATATTTTAAAACTATTTTTGAAAATATAGGAATATTTCTGATACTTTTCTATTTTTAAAATATGTTATATATAGGAATAGGGAAAGAAAAGAAAAAGAATATAAAGTTATCACTCACAAAGTAAAATAGTTACTACTATAATATTTTTGACTAGCGAATACTAATAGCCTGTTTGGCAAAAGTGTTTTTTTTACCAAAAGTACTTTTGGCAAGAGTTGAGGTGTTTGACCAAGTTTTTGGAAGGAAAAAAATACTTTTGAGGAGAAGCACAAACAATTTTGGAGAAACCGAAAAAAGTTGTTTTTCTCCAAAAATACTTTTTAAGAAGCACTTTTAAAAAGAATATACTTTAGAATTAGTTTTTTAAAACTTGACCAAATATTAATTGTCGTTCAGGAGTACTTTTCAAACTAATTAGCCAAATACAAATTAATTCTCACCAAAAGTACTTTTAAGAAAAACACTTCTTAAAATAAACTAATTTAGGAAGTTGCGGAAAACCAAACCTTGCGTTGCGCTACCATGTATTTTTTTTTTTAATTTTCAATTGTTTTTTGCTTTTTAAAATAAAGATTTGCCCATAAAATTTTCACTTGGCGATAATTTTTTTTTAAATTTAAAAATTTTAAAAAAATATTTTTCAAAATTCACTTGGAGCACATAAAAAAAAATCTAAAATTATAATTATATCAAGATACAACTCTAATTTCAAATTACATTTTCACTTTTAATTTTTTTTCCTACTTTTTTCCGCACCCTCTTATTCTCTCTCTTTTTTTTTTCCTTCTTCCCTTTTCTTTTGTTTCTCTTTTATACTAATCTCAAGCTTTAAACCCTCACAGCACAAACCTCAGAAAGGAGAAGGGGAAGAAGGGGGAAAACGATGGCTCATCATTTGGCAACCTTAAACCCTCCCAAAACCCTAAACACTAACCTTCAATCTATCAACAAACCATTCTTCTCCTTCTCACAAACAGCATCTCGAAAAATTTCGAAATTGAAGAAATATCCATTAATCACTTCATCCACTATGTCAAGCCAGCAGCAAAACCCACTACCCCATATAGCATTAACCAACAATGACCACAAGGAAGAAGTCATGAATGCTATCAAAAGTTCAATATCTAACTGCCTCTCTGAAACCCATCTTGATTTAACTGTACCTGCACTCAAGTCCAAAATCCGAGGCAAGGTAATAAATATTACTAAAACTTGTATTTTTCTCTTGTAGTTAGCAGAATGTGACAGATAAATATGTGGGGTGCTGGAACTTTTTCCAAAAGTGTATGCATAGTTTTGATAAAGGGATTTTATTTCCTTGATAGAAAGTTGACAACTTTATCCCAATATATACGTAGTTTTGAAATACTGATTTTATTCGCGAATGTATATATGACAAATTGAATGTGTATATGAACGTTATAGATATATATTATGAAGGGGATTATCGATTAGTGTTTCTATTTACTATTTTTCTCTGTTAGCTAGCAGAGTGTGACAGATAAGTATGTAGGATGCTGGAACATTGTCCCGAAGTGTAAATGCATAGTTTTGCTTAAAGGGATTTTATTTTCTTGATGGAAAGTTGACAACTTTATCAAAAAATTTATGTTCATGGTAGTGAAATATGATTCTTTTTCAAATGCATATATGACAAATTTCATGTGCTTTGAAGGTTAGAGATATATATGATGGAGGGGATTATCTTGTAATGGTGACAACGGATAGGCAAAGCGCATTTGACAGAATTCTTGCCTCCATCCCCTTCAAAGGCCAGGTAAATATTTTTATTATTCCTGTTACAAGATAGCTTATGCGAACAATGTATTGATATTATGCAATTAGTAATAAGTATGATACGATCACTATCTTCAATCTTTAACGTAGTTACACTCTGGGTATGCAGGTCCTTAATGAGACAAGTTTATGGTGGTTTACTAAGACTCAGCATATTACTCCTAATGCAGTGGTATCGGTGCCTGATCGGAATGTAACTATTGCGAGGAAGTGTTCGGTTTTCCCTGTTGAGTTTGTTGGTGAGTTTCTACCATATAATGGTATTATAGCAATTGTTGAAGTCAGCCAAATTATCAGTTCTTGTTATATTTTCTGGACCTGCATGTTTGGAAACAATGGAAGTTAACTCTCTTTGTTATTCTCAATCTGGGCACTTCTTGCTCTATGGTGCTTATATGTTTAGTGGCAAAATTCATCCTTTAATGGCTTTACAAGCTTAGCATGGTTTACCGAACTTCCACCTCCACCCCACTCCCACCGGGGAGGATGTAGAGGTTAAGAGGATGTTTGGTTAGGCTTATAAGCTGGTCAAACTGGCTTATAAGTACTTTTTAACTTCTCTATGCATTTGGTAAAATTAAAAATGCTTATAAGCCAAAAAATAAGCCAAAAGTCATAAGTTGGTCTCGCCCAACTTATCAAATTTCAGCTTATAAGTACTTTAGGTTTGACAAAATATTTACTATTATATCCCTAAAATACTTCTTTTTAAACAAAACTCTTTGTATATCCAAATTTTTAGCTGCTTATTATTAATTTCAGCACTTTTATCCAAACACGTAACTGCTTATTTTTTAAATCAGCTTCAGCACTTAAAAGTGCTTTTCAGCACCTATGCTTATCAACTACTCTAAATCAGCTAAGCCTAACGAGCTCTAAGGTATGGGTTCAAATAGCTTTTGCTCGAACTTCGTATGTGTTAGAAAATTTACTAAATAAGTACAATTAATTGATTTTGAACCCATTAAATCAAATGTTGTGTTAGAATTCCATACTCGAACCTATAAAGTTCAAATCCTTAATTTGCCTCTGACCCGCACCTCCCAATAAAGGAGAAAAGAGGTAAAACAAAGAACAAATTTGACATAGTTTAGAATACATAATAGTTGGACTATCGTATGATTTCTCACTGTGAGGAAAATGCTGAAGGACTAGCTACGTGTTTAAATCTCGCTCTGGCACACATATGAGCCACTACTATAGCAATCCTACCATCAGTGGTGGACCCAAGATTTTTATCAAGCGGGTTCAAAAAAAAAAATTAGCGATCATATGTGACCAGTTGGTTTCGAACTCAGGACCATGTGGAAAATTTGAACACTCTTTACCAACAAGCTAGGCATTTTCCTAGTTTGAAGTGGGTTCAAAATTATATTATACCTTTACTTGTTTGAAAACAACAAAAATATACCTATATATACAATGTTATTTTTCGATGAAGCGGGTTCATATGAACCCACTTGACTCCACGTGGGTCCACCCCTGCCTACCATTTTCAACATTTCCGTTCTCTTCTTTGGGAGGAAGGGTGCTAATTGGAGGTAAGTCTCTCTTTGCAATTTGTGCAATTGAAATTCTTTTAGATGTCAATTTGAAGCATCCTTAGCGCTAGGAAGGGACCTAATCAATGGTGAGTCTTTTTAATTGTTATATATATATATATATAGAGAGAGAGAGTCCCACATTGGAATATGAGTAATATGTACTATGTAGAGTATAGTTATAAATAAGACTTCTTGTATTATATTGTAAATATACATCAGTAATATTCTTTTCCCGTGCTACTTCTTAGTAATTAATGCCATTGAAATTGATGTCATTTTAAATATGTAAGCTCAAAACCTCCTAATAAGCATATGACTTTTATGCTTCCATTTTTTTTGACAAGTATGCTTTCAAGTTTTCAACTGTGTTTTCTTAGTGGAATTAAAAATAAATGATTAACTTCTCAAAGCTCTTTGTATTAGTTACTAGGTCCTTGCATCTACCTCTCATGTTAGTTTATGTTTGTTGGTGACTGTCTTGTTATTGTACATCAACAAAGCCGTGACTTCAGATATTAACACTATCTTCTTTTTCTAGTAAGAGGGTATGTTACTGGAAGCACTGATACATCACTCTGGACAGTCTACAATAAAGGGGTTCGGAATTATTGTGGCAACAACCTTCCAGATGGTGTGGTTTGTATAATGCATGAATGCCACCATTTTCATTTAGCCTTTTGTCCTGTTCTTTTTATTTGTTTCCTTGATTTTTGTTCTTCTTATATTTTACAGGCTTGGTGAAAAATCAAAAGCTTCAAGAAAATATACTCACTCCGACAACTAAAGCTGCAGATCATGATGTTCCTGTAACACCAGATGAGGTCCGTATTTTAACTCTCCTTTTTTCTTTTACTTCTTACTTCTCTACCAGTCTTTCTTTATTTCTATTTGCTGTTTTATAGAAGAATGACTGAATGAGTTCATTTCTTAAAATTTGATGAGAATTAGCATAAGATATAATGGATGAACTACGAAAAAATGACTAGCTGGAAGTGTTGTTGAAAGATTATATTTCCATCTGTCTGTTTTACATCTTGGTGTGGTGTTTGTCAGAATCTAGTTGGTCGCTTTGGTATTATAGGCAGATTTTCTTGCCTTTTGAGCATTTTCATGCCAAAGCCTGGGGATTTTGACATCTGTGATAACACAGAATAAATGTTGATTTGGAAGTGAGAATGACACTTTATCTGCAATTTATTTGGCTGACAAGCTAAAGCTTATAATAGACAATAGATGATAATACTACTAGATTTTTCCCTTGTAGCACATTTGTTGTCTTTACCATATTGCTGAACTTTGTTGTTAGCAAAGATGGCTTAAGTGTCCTGAGCAATTTAAACTGCAGATAGTTCAACGTGGGCTTATGACTCAAGCTGATTATGACGAAGTGAGTAGGAAGGCGACGAGCTTATTTGAGTTTGGCCAGGTAATCAGTTTATATTATGTTTATCGATTTGGTAAATTTGGTTTTCAGTACACCTTAAGTACTGACGTTATTAATATATACAATAGTTACCAATTCAAAAAAAATTATGTTTATCGATTATTTTACTTGGGATTCTTGTCATGCTTCTTTCTCCTATTAATTATTAATATACCAGTCTCTTTCACTCAAATTTGCTGAACCAATAATGGCATGATCTCACTTCAAGATCATCCCTATTCCTTAATTTCAAGCTTTCATGATATTTCTTATCAAATGGCTTTAGTTTGTGCTGTGCAATAGGTTAATGATTGTGGAGACCAAAGCTTTTCTTCCCTTTTTCTTCTTAGTTAATGTTCCGCAGTGACGATCTTGGAATTTCGAAGTTCCATTCTGTATGGACAAAGAAGTAGCATGCCTTTTTATTATTATAAAAAATGTGGCATGCCCCATAATCGTCATTTATTATTATACATAGATAGTTAAATCAATTCTCATGTACATAATTTGCTTTGGAACTTTTCACAAGTTTTAATCTATTTTCCATAAGTTTTTATATTTTACTCTATTTTGGAATATTTTTCTTATTTTTAGAAGTATTGAAACTTGGGCTAAACGTATCATGATAGGCAAAATACCTGCCCTGCTCCTTAACCTTTTAAAACATCAATGGTTAGAGTTTCTGATGTATAGTCTTAGCTGTAGAATGCAATTAGACAATATTATAGGCATAAATATGCCTAGCTGTTCAGTTGTCTTCACTAACCTTCACATTGCAGCGTGTAGCATTGGATCATGGTCTGATATTGGTGGACACCAAATATGAATTTGGAAAGGGAGCTGATGGTAAAATTTATTTGATTGATGAGGTAAGCGTTAGTTTCCTAGTTCCTCTTTGACAGTGATTCTACTTTTCTCACTCAAGGCCTTTTCATCTACTTCCTACTTTTAGGTGCATACACCTGACTCAAGCAGATATTGGATTGCTCATTCTTACCAGGAACGCTTTCAGAGTGGTCTTGAGCCTGAAAATATCGACAAGGTTTCTTACATGATTGAAACTTAATCATTACCTCTTAGATACATGCTCATGCATTTATCTTTACTGGATTAGGAAAGTAGAAAACTATAATTATACTTTTTCTTTGTTTTTCCCAGTTAGCTTATGATTTTCGAGTATGTTGTCCTTGCAATATGCTGACATTTACTACAATATTTGACTAGGAATTCTTGAGGCTGTGGTTCAAAAATCACTGCAACCCATATGAGGATGAGGTAATTTGTAGGAAATGGGCATTTTATTTCCTCTCGTTTCCTTGGTATTCAGATAACACTCATATTCGAACTGCACTAATCCAAAAAAAAATCAATTTTCCTGCTTAGGTCTTACCTGATGCTCCAGAAGAACTTGTTTCTGAATTAGCTTGGCGGTATGGTTCCATGTCTTTTCATGTTCTCACTGTAGAGACAATGCCTCCATTCCTTTTTAGCTAATAATGCGCTGAAACTTCACTTTGCTGTCATCTACTTGTAGCAAAGGTGTCTTACAGTTATCATTCTTAATGTTTCAGTTATTAGTGCTGATTTCCACTTTAATAACAGATACATTTTCCTGTTCGAGACGATAACAAATTCAAGATTCGAGATACCTGGGACAAAGGTAATGCTGAGTAGAAAACAGTTACTACTATTATTGGCTGAATACAACAGTTACTGAAGAATTTTTTTATTTTGTGCCTCACACAACTCACACTAGTTGTGTGAGGCCTCTTTTTTGTCTCACAACTTTGTGGTCCCATAATTTTGTGGACCCAAATGTGTAAGATATGGGTCCACAAATGTGAGATAAAAAGATGCCTCACACAACTAATGTCAGTTGTGTGAGGCACACCATAAAATCATTCGTTACTGAAAGTTGTTCTTCATGCAGGAGCCAGTTCATGATCGAATCTCGAGAAATGTTTCACAGGCTTTATCATCTTTGTAGTAATAGCATCAAATAGGGAACATCTTGTACAAGTTTAATGAGGTGGAACCAATATGTTCTTCTCTGACATTTGGGAATAAGTCGAAGAACAGTATCTTGCATATAATTTGAAGGATATGTCAGCTTGATATTAAGGAAGGTAGTCAATGTTGTATTGCTATGTAACGGGCATATGTCAAAATTATGCATCAATCCCAAGTTGGGGTTCATAAATTTACAAGTTTATCTGCAACCTGCATGTTTTATCCGGTCTTGTTGTTTCTGAACACTCTTTTGAGTGATGGTCTCAGCAAGTGTATGCTATTGACCTTATATTCAGTGGATCTCAGTTTCTTGTATAGCTGTTTTGCGTGAAGTCAAGTTCGTCTGTCCGATCATTGAAGGTAGAAAAAGAGACGAATGGTTGTTATAGGTGCTTAAATTGGAAAAATATTTGTTTCATGTAGAACTTCTAGAGTTTTAGATTTTAATTATCCTTGAGATATATTTTTTTCAAGTATCCTTGAGATTCGAGTTATGATAGTAGACAGACAATAGTATTTCTCCAGGTGTCATCTTTTGACTTGTAATTGCTTCCGGAAAATGCTTTAAGATAGTATAACTTTGTTGAAATGCAAACACTATTGTATTTTATTGGACATCTCGAAGATAAAAATAAGAAAACAATAACTTGTGCCAGATGGAGTAATCACAAAACTGCATGATTATGATTGTAGAAATTGTCATTTTCCGATAAGATAAATAAAGGCCAAGGAAAGCTACCTTAATAATTTAAAAGTCAAAGAACCAATCATCTTGCTGGTATACCTTGACCCGGCAGCAATAAAAATGTATAATTATCGAGATCACTTCACTATTTCACACATAATTACCTCAAAGACTTGTAATATATCAACATTTGGCAGCAGCCTTGGCCCCTTTTGGTTTGCATAGCAAGAATTGTACCTCTATATAACAGGAGAGTTCAGTAACCTCTGCAAAGCAAGAGTCAATAATGGCAGGTGAGGGAGTGAAATTGCTTGGACACTGGGCAAGCCCTTATGCTCTAAGGGTTCATTGGGCTCTGAAACTTAAAGGGATTGAATATGATTACCAAGAAGAATATCTCCCAAACAAAAGTCCTTTGCTCCTGCAGTATAATCCAGTTCATAAAAAGATTCCAGTTCTGGTTCATAACGGGAAACCTATTGCAGAATCATTAGTCATACTTGAATACATCGACGAGACTTGGAAGCAAAACCCCCTCCTCCCTGAAGATCCTTATGAAAGAGCCAAAGCGCGATTCTGGGCAAAATTTATTGATGACAAGGTAGGTAACAACTGATGTTCAGATATGAAAGACTCGATTCTTGTCACTAGTTTATCATCTTGCAGCAAATCACTCACTGGATTTTTCCTGCTCTTTCCTTCTTTCCAGTGTGTACCAGGAATATTTGGTACTTTCTCTAAGGTCGGAGAGGAGCAGCAGAAGATAGCAAAAGAAGCTCGCGAGAACTTGAAACTTTTAGAGCGCGAACTAGACAAGAAACGCTTTTTTGGAGATACAAAGATAGGCTTCATTGATGTTGCATCTGCTTGGATCATTTGCTGGGCTCAGATTGTTGAGGAGATTATTGATATCAAACTTATTGATACAGACGAAATGGCTTCACTCGCTGCATGGTTTGAAAATGTCCTCGAAGCTGCTCCTGTTCTGAAAGAGTGTACACCACCCAAAGAAAAACTGTTAGAGCATAACAAAGGATTTCACAAGATGTTGGTTGCAGCATCACCTTGAAATTTAAAATCTGTTCCCATAGTGGAAGATATTACTACATATGATTATATGATTATGTAATCTTTTCGATGAGTTTGTATGGCATGTAAGATTTTTCCTATCAAATACAATTTTGTAGGGAAATAAGGGCATAAGCATCTATCATCTATGATTATGATATCATAGTCCTTTTCTTTAAAATTAAGGAAACTTCAACTATTTAAATTGTCAGGGAGCTTTGCACCTTGATAAGGCCAAGTTGCTGACTATCAATAGGGCACTCACCATTTGAGTTCCTTCAACTTTTGGCGAGTAAAATCAAATTCCATTTTTGTTCAAGGGGAGGTGGATGAAGGGCTGTGAAGTAAAAAGACCCAGCACTGATACATTGATGAAAACCTACAACGGACCAGAGACTTTTAACCATAATTTAATCGACCATTAACGAGGAAGCAACTCTCATCCATTATTAAGGCTATTCAACAAATTAAAGATTCAGCTCGCATCCATAAGTGATCATACACCTATTTGAACATACAAGCAAGAGACCCAGTCCGGCAAGACAGACCAGGAAAGATAAAACAAGTAAAAAAACCACACACGTAGAGATATTACAAGTCATAGAACAGGCATATTATTCCAGTCCAAGCATTAAAAGATCCATATCATCTTTATCATGATACAATATCAAGTTTGGTAGGCATCAGAATATACAGTGATAAAATATTTTAGGAGCCACTTTCTTTGGCCAATTCGCCAGATAAGCCTTAAAATGAAAGAAATATCATAATAAGGCAACGATGTGTATGAAGTTCACAAGTGCAACAGAAAAAGTTAAAACCATGCTTTTACTGAAGCTTACCCCACCTGAAGCTTTATCATCCTGTCATAACTGACAAAACTAGTATTCTTCACATAAAAGGGAGAGGCTAAACAGAGCCACAAAGGAAACTAGCAAGACCGAATCACGCTAAAAGTGCAAATAATAAGAACTAGATTTCAAAGTTGAAAAAGATTTTGCAGAAAATATTTATTGAATCAGAAATATTCAGAGAAGTTGAGATGTGGACCAAAGAAGCTCAGACGATGGCAGAGTAAATTAAGAACGATATATTTGACAAAGCTGCAGCTTATTCTTAAGCCTGAACTATGTGTAAGCAGTAAAATCATCTATTATGATAAAGGCTTTGAGAGTTTATTGATTTTTCAAACTTAAAAGGTCATTGATAGCTGATTGTTTGCATTCTATATGATTTCCAGATATCATTTATGAAATTTTATACGTGAATATCAAATGGCCAAATATTCAAATGTCATAAAAGCAACAACAGTTAGTAGAATAAATCTACACTCTGGCTAGACAATAGAAAATCAGAAGCTTTAAATTTTTAAAGAGTTCTTTTGATAAGCTTTACAGAGTTACCGATAAAGCAACTTCCAAGTGAAAAGAGAATCGTGAAAAAAGAAAGTAGCTTAAGCAAACAAAAATGTACCTGTCGCTGCATGATGCACTCTCAATCAATCACATCCACTGTGCTCTTCATATTTTAAGCACAAACTCAAGACTTTGCACCAAGTGAAAAACAAAAAATTACCCCCCCCCCCTTCTTCCCAATTTAACTGAAGGTGTTTGACTGGGCACGAAGTTTAAGTAATAAAGGAAGACTTTTGAAACTTGCGATCCAAAATAAACCATAGAAATTTGTATGGCTAGAGATCATCTCACTAAGGGTAAAAAGGAAAATTTGAAGTTAGATTTGTTACTAAATATAGAAACGTGTCATTCTTTTTTTTTTGATGAAGTAATTGGCTTCATTGATGGCATCAAGAAGATGCAAAATAGTTACAAAAAAAATGAAAATTGCTAGCTCCAATACAAAAAGGCAAAAAAAATCAGCTTAGTACTAGGGAGCTAACAAAGTTCAGATAGCTATCGGGAGAATCTACCGGGGCTAGATAAGCCCAACTAAATAAATACACTAGGCAAAAAGCTTTGAGTGACTGGACAACAGTTGATATCCCATCGAAACACCTTCTATTCCTTTATTCCATGGCTGCAGGTATCATCTTCCATATTTTCCTAATGGAGCTATCAACTTTCCAAAGGCTCCAGCTCTCAAAAGCTTCCCTGAAGTTTTGTGGCATGACCCATCTGAGTCCAAAAAGAGATAAAAATATATTCCAAAGACTTGCTGCGACTGTGCAATGTAGAAAGAGGTGATTGTGTGACTCTGTATTCCTTTGGCACATAAAACATCTATTAGCCATAGAGAAGTTCCTTCTGGCCAAGTTATCCTGTGTTAGGCAAGCTCCATGAAGTGCAGTCCAGTTGAAGCAGATAACTTTAGGCGGTAGTTTGACTTTCCAAATTAGCTTCCATGGCCACTGGTCAGTGATTGCATTATGAGTTCCGGCTAACTTGTAGGCTGATTTCACTGAGTATCTTCCTGCCTGCGTAGTTCCCCATATGAGTTGGTCTGGTGCTAATTGGTTGCTTGAGAAGCCATTTAGAGTGGCTAGTAGTCTGAGCAATTCTTCAAATTCCCAATCTTGTAGGTTCCTTCTGTAAATTATGTTCCAAGTGTTGTCTTCCCTGTACTGGCATATTGTTGAGTCATGCTCTCTGGCTATCTGATACAATGCAGGATAGGCATTCATTAAAGTTGTGCTGCCCAGCCATTTATCCTTCTATAACTTGATATGATGTCCATTCCCAACTACAAAATGTATGTTCTGTGAGAACTCCTCCCAAAGTTTACAAATATGCTTCCAAACTCCAACTCCATGTGGTGCTCTTGATAGTTTAGTGCACCAGTGGTTCTGTACACCGTGTTTGGCATTGACAACTTCCTTCCACAAGCAGTTATTCTCCTGAGTGTACCTCCATAGCCACTTCATTAATAAGCATTTATTCTGTAAAGCTAAATCCTTGATACCCAGTCCACCTTGGTGCTTTGGTAATAAAACTTTAGACCACTTAACCAGGTGAAATTTGTGATCACCGCTATTCCCTTCCCATAGAAAATTTCTTCTTATTTTATCAAGTTGTTTCAAAACCTTACTACTCATTGGAAGTAATGACATATAGTAGGTAGGAATGCTGTCTAGGACACTATTGATCAAAGTCAGTCTGCCACCCATAGATAAGTACTGCAACTGCCAGGAAGCAAGCTTCTTCTCAAACTTTTCAATGACCCCACTCCATACAACATCTGATTTGAATTTAGCTCCTAAAGGGAGCCCCAGGTAGGTAGTTGGAAAGGTCCCAGTGCTGCAGCCCAGTATTTCTACCAATTCTTCTAGGTTTTGTACCTCATTTACCGGGTAAATCACACTTTTGAGAATGTTAATGTGTAAACCTGAAACAACTTCAAAAAGAAGAAGAGTTAGATTTAAATAGAGCACCTGATTTCTGTCTGCCCCACAGAAAATCAGCGAGTCATCAGCGTATAGCAAGTGTGAGATGTTGACTGTGCAGGTCCTCCCCACATTAAAGCCATTCAGCCACTGCAACTGTTTTGCTTTGTCCAACATTCTGCTCAGTCCTTCCATTGCAAGTATGAATAGAAAAGGTGAGAGAGGGTCACCCTGCCTCAAGCCTCTTTGAGAGGAAAAGAAACCTGCTGGACTCCTATTAATCAGAACTGAATACTTGACAGTGGATATGTTAAATTTAATCCATTTGATCCATCTTTCTCCAAATCCCATTTGTCTGAGGATCGAAATGAGATATGACCAATTCACTTGATCAAAAGCTTTTTCAATGTCCAATTTGCACAGGATACCTGCACCCCCTTGCTTCAATTGCCAATCAAGAACCTCATTTGCTATCAGTGAGGCATCTGTAATCTGTCTCCCCTTAATGAATGTCATTCTTTTTGGGGCTGACTAAAAGGAAAGAGTGTCACGTAAATTGGGAATAGTAACAAGTTCTCTTACAACGCAACGTAGTAACCTATCTTTTGCCCAGGTCTAAGAGTCAACTTTTAAAGAACAATTAAAGTACCACTATGAGTTTTCAGTTCTCACAAAGTAGATATAATTGCGACCTTCAGGCTCAATGCAAAATGCCTGAACAGATGACAGAGGTCTCATCATCCACGTCAATTCCATCCTTCTGCATCATATCAAGGATGTCCTGTGGATTTTCTTCTCTTGAGGTTTGCATTCTAAGCAATGACTTGTACACTTGCAAATTAGCAAGACGAAAATGTCTAAGAGTCTTAAGAAACTCCATAGCCTTCTCAAAATTTCTAGTTTCTTCGAAATATTCTGCAATGGCGACAACAATACTTGGTGAAGGCCTCCAATCATATTGTTTTAGAGCAGTAAGAGCACTTTTCAAGGCATCAGTAGCTTTATCCATTTGCTGACTTCTTATCCAGCCCTCCACCAGTATCTCCCAGGTTTTAGAATTTGGACATCCACCTTTCTCCAACGTGCGATAATGTAATGATTCAGCTTTTTCCACTGATCCATTTCTCATGTATCCACCGAGAAGTATGTTGGAGACCCTAATGTCATATGACCTGCATTGAGACTCCCATTCTGCAAAAATTCTCTCGGCTTGTCTCATGTCACCAAGCTTCACAAAAGATGACAAGATACACATGTAATTAGCACAGGTCATTTGAGAATTTACTGCTTTAGAAGCTTCCCAGACCCGAAGTACTCCATCTTTGTTATTCAAGGACGCATACTGCGTAATGAGAAAGAAGTAAGGACGGTGAGTACTTTTGGATATTTTCTTTTCAGCAATTTTTAGGGCCAAAATTGCCTTGTCCGTCAGTCCTGCTTTCATATAAATATTCGCTAACGTAGATAAAGAGGTCCATCCCACTTCTACATTTTGGTTGCTCTGCATTTCTTTGTATACCATCTCTGCTGATTCGACCCCAGAGAGCTCCCCACATGCGTCCATCCAGAAATTATATGAGAGAACATTTAAGGATATTCGGTTTTGTTTCATTTGCAAAATGACAGATAGTACTTTCTGGTACTGAGATGTAGCCATATAAAGTTTCATCATCTCATTAAAAAGATGAGGGCTCAGAGCAAGTCCCAACCTGTTTATCTTTAGCATGAAAGCTTCAGCCTTCTCAGTGGACCTTTCTTTAACATAACAACGAAGAAGAGGGACGGAAGCAGCTTTCCGTAAAAAAGTGCTTGTCAAATTGTCAAAATATCTTTCAGCTTCTGCGCTACCATGTTCTTTAACAGTTAATTCCAATTTCATGGCGTAATCGGAAGCTAACATGTGAGATCTGTGTTGAGTTTCCATCCAGTTAAGTATCTGCAAATGAAGAAAAATAAAGATATAAATTATGGTCTTGATGTATCTTGCTTCATTACATGGACACTCAGATCAAAGGAGAGAAGAGATTTCAAAAGAAAAGGTTTTGCAATTAACAGTTAACGCCAAATCCTTACCAGTACTCCTCTATCAAGTATATAAAGCAAAATACTAGCAGTATATAATTGTATATACAATTGTAAGCAAACAAGTAGAAAATTCTTTTGTACATATTAGTGGGACATTTCTATGACCAAATTGAAGTTTGACTCTCGAGAGTATATGTTACTCAGATTATTAACTTAAGTAACCTCACTAAAAATCATCACATAATCAAGCACCAAGCACACGAAATTCTACAATTTTATTTAATTAAAAAACGATTTATGAGTGAAGAGAAGACCTCCAGAGCGGGTTTGAAATGACGTCGTTTCACAAGCTGCCGGGTAATAAACCTGAGCTCGGGTACAGAAACTTTATGGCCTTCATCCACCCAATTCTGAAGCACACTCCTCGCCGTGTTCACACTTGAATAAACCACCTTCAAAATTCGTTTTTTTAGATCAAACCCACTGGGGTAACTTCTGTCAAACAGCGTCGTTTTGTTGGTTGAGCTTGACCATGATTGTGACAACACATATCTCCATGTCCATGAGCTGCCAAAAAAATGTACTTAATTTCCATTTTTCAGGAGTGAAGAGATTGTACAAACAACAGAAATGGAATAAAGAGAGAAAAGGGTGTTTCGTACCATTTAAATCTTGAAATATTGAAGCCAACTATCTTGAATAGCATTTTTTGAACTTCCCTACTTTCACTTCCGATGTTGTGAATAGGATACTTGTTTCCTTTTGAGTGTTTTGTTTGGGTTTTGGGATGTGTTTTAGCGGAAATCAGTTGTTTTTTGAAAATCCAGTTTAATCCTCGATGTCTGAAATCTTGTCCATTTCAACCCCTTCATTAAATGTGTTAAAACATATACTATTAATTTTTTATTTATTTAGGGAAACTATACTTATAATAATAATAATAATAATAATAATAATAATAATAATAATAATAATAATAATAATAATAATAATAATAATAACAGTAGCAAGCTAGGATACGAGACCCATAGCACTGTCTTTAGTACATACTAGAGAAATGCGTTCTAAAGCACATTCATTGCCTAATATCGCCAGGCTGCTATATACATTCATAGAACATGATCTAACATACATATCCATCCTGATCCTTGCAATAGGCATCCATTGTGAAGGTATGAGTTAAAACAAAGTAACAAGTTTTATTATAATTAGTAGCCATTAGAGCTTCTTTTGCCAAGTGTGCCACCATATTCCCTTCACAAATGCTATGCTTCCTTGTGATCTCCCCTTTATTCATTGCCTTCTCCATTAACCACCTACATTCACGAATTGAATCATTATAAGTTGGATAATCCTCACAAAGGAAGCGTATGACCTCTATGACATCTGTATCAATTTCAACCGGAAATGTTTTCCTTGATAATTATTTGAAGTACATGCCATAGTGTTTGGAGTTTTGCCTGGATAGGTGGTATTGTGGGATACTTCTCGTAGTAGCCCAGTATTCATTCGCCTTTGTTGTTGCGTATTATTCCACTGACACCTCCTTGTAAACAGCTATTGTTGAAGGCTCCATCAGAATTGAGCTTATACTAATTCCTTGGAGAAGCCTGCCACTTTACTTTAAGCTTGACTTTTATATTATTAGTAGTAGGCTTGGATGTTAACAAGTGGTATTCAATTGCTTGATTGATAACGTTCGTTGTGTTGATATGGTTGCTAGTATTGTTCACGTTGTTTTCATTTCTGTTTCGCCAAATCGCCCAAAATACAAATGGAAAAGTTTCTTCCCGAGTGATGAATTTGTTGTTTATTTAGGATTCCTAGTACATAAAAAATCTACCCAGTATTCATTATCCATTTGATTGTTTCTCCCATGGTTTGCCAAAAGGTTTAAGCCACCGTGCATTCCCAAAAGACGTGTATTATGAATTCATTTATGTTCTTGCATATGGGGCAGTTTGTGCCGATGTTAATACCAATTTTTCCAAGGTACTCTCTAGTAGGGAGACATGAGTAATATTTTCCATAGGAATAACTGGATTTTCCTTTGATATTTTGTGCCCCAAATCCAATTGAATTTTTTATTTGGTGAGAATTGTTTATCAATCAATTTATAACAGGAAGAGGTTCAGATTTTGTTACACGGCCAGAACTTCTATACGGGTGCTTAGACATGATGATGGGATGTGAGTGATGTATCGGCCATTTGATTTTCGTAGTTGAGTTCGGGTATGGAAATTTTAGTGTTCCTAGGGTTTTGGGGCTAGATTTCCCCATACATGGACTATTTCCTGTTAGTGGATTGTGAAGAAATGTTGAGAATGTGATAATTAATAGCATACATTATCAATAGGTTGTTGTGGATTTTTGAACAATATTTACCTAATTGGGAAGGATCAGGTTTGTTGGGGGCTATTTGGAAGCTCAACGAGGATATATATTCTGTATGAGGTCAAGTTTGGGTGCTCTTGTGAGATTGTTATCACGGATATGTTACCGAGCAGGATGGATATTATTTGTTCCCCTGGCCCATGTTATGCTCTACTCGCATATGTTATGATGGGCTGTGAGGTTGTATCATTATTCTCCATGAATGTTGCAATTTCGTTCAGGCCTTATGGCGGTGTGGGCGAGATAGCCTTTGTGATGTTGATTCGCTCATTGCACCTTGGTCGTGCTTGTTTTATTCCATGTTTATTTATTTATTTCTATTCATTTTCCAATTGTTATACTTGTACACCCTGTTGTGCTTGATATCAATATTCGTATGATCAGTCAACCCAAACATTTTGGCCTGAAGAGTATTTGGGAGCGGGCTCATGCCGTAGCGGATGTTATGTGGGATACAATTTCCTTGTGTTTAATTGGTGTTCTGTTTTCCCTCCGTAGGATGATTTGATGAAAACTATACTTTTGTTGTTGCACATGTTGTACTTGTTGGATAATTCTTCTACCCCGCTTTCCTTTTATTTGTGCTGCATAATTGAGTTATTGTTGGTTTGGTGCATGAACTCTACGGTGAGAGAATCCGTGTGGTTCCGTGTTGAGTTGTTAGTTAGGCTGCTTGTATTGGCTGACATTAGTTTTTTAGACCTGGGATTAGTACTATGGTATTAGGGGTGAGGAGCGTTTAGAAGTGTGAGGGTGTTTTTGCTAAGATTTGGGCAATGGCCCTTGGCGGGCGAAAAAGCTTTTTGACTTGTTGAATTCATGGGAAGCTATGAATTTTTGCATGTTTCTTTATCATGGTTAGTGTTGTAGAGGTTCTAAAAAGATTATATTCGATGTGAAGTGTATTGCGAGCATCCAGGATGTTATTTGAGTAGCTATGGTGGTCAGAGGGAATTGCTTCGGGCATTTGAGTTGTGTGGAACATCATGTGATTGTATCCTGGATTGGAATTTTTGGCTCGATTCAGCTTGTTTAGGATTATACAATGTGAAGATGTGGAACTCCCATCCTATGATGAATTCCAGATGTTGATTTTGGGGTTCTTTCCTAAGGTTATGGACTAAGAATGAGGTGAGACCTTCAGTTAAGTTGCATAATCAGTCCTACATAGGTTTGAGTATAGGGAATGACCTCCGGGTGTATGTATGGTGAGCTCATGCAGTGGTTCGATGGCTTTAGAACGACTACGGACACGTTCGAGTACGAACGTATATTTAAGTGGGGGAGGATGTAAATACCCAACTGGTCATTTTGAGCAATTGCATCCGATTCGATAGTTTGACGTCACGAGAAGCTTCATATTATATGTATCGACTTGCGTTCATGGTTGGATTTTATTTCTAGATGAATCAGAGTCGAATTGCAAGAAGGAATCTAGTTTTGGAAGCTTAAGCGGTAAGAATTTGACCAGAATTTGACTTTTGAGTAAACAAATCCGGAATGAGTTTTGGATGATGTTTGTAGCTTCGTATGGTGATTTTGGACTTAGGCGTGCGTCCGATTTCGGATTTGGAGGCCCGTAGGGAAATTTGAGGTATTTCGACGAAAGTTGGAAAAAGTTGAAGTTTGAAAAATGAAAAAGTTTGACCTATAGTTTACTTTTGTGTTATCGAGATCGGAATGTAATTTTGAATGTTGGAAAACTCTGTTATGTCATTTGGGATTTGCTTGCAAAATTTGGTATTGATTTGATATAGTTCGGATATTTGGTTGCAATTCTAGAAGTTCTTGAAGTTCTTAGTGATTTTCATGCGTTTTGGCATCTGATTCGTGGTTCTAGAGGTTATGTTGGTGTTCCTATCGCGCAAGAGAGTTTTTGTTATGTGTTCAAACTTGTGTAGGTACTTGGTTTGGAGCCCCGATGGCTCTGGTGAGTTTCGGAGCCATTTCGGAATAGTTTTCATGAATTTGATGTTTCTAGTTCTGGTTTCTTCACATTTGCGATGTTCTGGTCGCAAATGCGGCCATCGCATTTGCGAAGAATCCTCGCATTTGCGATGCCTGGGCGGCTGGGCATTGTTCACATTTGCGATGAGGTTATAGTTTTTGCTTCATTTTTCATATTTTTGAACCCTAACTTCAAGGTGAGGCGATTTTGAGAGGGAATTTTCATACAAAATATTGGGTAAGCATCTTTAATCAATTTTCAACTATATTTTGTGATTATATCTTATATTTAACATCAAATTCAAGAGAATCTAAAGGAAAATTCGTGAAAAATTATAAAATCTTTCAAATATGTAAAATGATGATTTGAGGGATCAAATGATATCGGAATTAGATAATTTTTGTATGGGTGAACTCGTATCAGAATGGGTATTTAGTTTTTATGAATTTTGTTGGGTTCCAAGGTGTGGGCCCGGGGAGTTCACTTTTTGCAAATTGTATAAGAATCATAGCCTTGTTAATTAAAATTATTATCTCTTGCATTGTTTGATGTTTAAGTCATTTTTGGCTAGATTGAGCTGAGCGTTCATGAATTGGAAAAGAAAAATCTAAATTGAGTGTTGAATTGGCCGGATTGAGATAATTTTCTTGCCTAACATTGTGTGGGTGACTCCTCTTTAGGATTTGAGTCCTCTATGTTAATTGTAGCCCGTGCATGCAAGGTGACGAGTGTGTGCTCGGACTTATTTGTGAAAAATTTATCTTTACGGTTCTTAGATCTTTATGTTCATTAAGTGGGAAGTTTTCTGATATAATTGGGTTTCCTATTTGCTAGTTTTACTTCTACATGCTCTGTACGATTTTGTCAGCTCATTTGTACTCCTTATTTGTTACTTGACTCTTATTTGACTTAGCTGAAGTGATTGCCTTTCTTATTATCTCGATAGTTCTTAATTGTGAGTTCCTCTATGACATTGTGCAAATATGCTACATGTCCAGTTGTTGTGGTTGCCGGTGAAGTTACCATGTGCCTTACATGTTTCGTTGCCCTTGTAAAGGTTGTTGTATTCCTTTGATTGTTACGTGATGCTCTTGATGTCGTGTACTCATACTCTTGGTAGTAGAAATTCTTGTAATTGAGTTATTGATTTGTTGTTGTAATTGATTTCCGCTATTGTTTGATGGGATCAATTTGCATGCTGTAATAGGAGGAAGAACGGTGATATATTCCGGAGGAGGGTGAATTGATATTGTCTGGTAGGATTGGGTTAAACGCCGTAAAAGGAGTAATAAAGGCAGACATGTGGGATCGGGTTGCACGCTGCAACATAAAAAATAAGGTTAATATATTAATGAGCGATAAGGGTGGACTAGTGGGATCGGATTGCGCACCGCAACACATATAATTACTAAGGAGGAATAAGGGAGGATTGGTGGGATAAGGTTGCACCCGGAACATATATATACTATTTGTTTTTATTGTAATTATTACGGAGGAATAAGGGAGGATTTGTGGGATCGGGATGCGCGCCGCATCAATATATATGCTTATTTATTCCTCTTTGACTATGCAAGTTATTCGATGGTTTTATATTTTATTTAGGGATTGATTATAGCTGGATACTAATAAGGCCCTAGTTCATTTGTTCAAGACTTTGATAATTTGTATTTCGAGTTTCACTGAGCTTTGAGGATCGAGTTATTGACATTATTGATTTGCCATTGTTCCTTGAATTCTTTTCCTGAAATTATTACTCTGGTGAATTAATTTTTAAAGTAAATTTACTATGTTGAATCATATCCTCATGTCCTGATAAGTTATTAGTAATATAGTGATTTAAAATAATAAATTTAGTATTATGCTGCTATATACGACTTTTAAATTTAAACTCGCTGTATATATATACACATTTTAGTAATTCAAATTCCTATAATTGTTATGGTTTATTGCAATTAGTTTCTCAATTGAATTACCTTAACCCGATATATTGAATCTTACTTAAAAAGGAATTTCTACTAAGTTTCAAATTAATAAATCCTATATTAAAGGCAATAATTTATTCGATGTTGTATGTTATTTGTAAAGGGTATTTTCTTTATTCAAATGATTTCTAAAAATTTATCTTTTCTCGTTGATTTCCTAATTCGTTTAGAAACTGTAAATTACTTTATGTTATACAAATGAGACTCCTTGAACATCTTAAGTACATTTGTTATAGACGTTGTGTACTGAGTAGCATGAAAATGGTGTTGTGCAAAGTGAGATAGAAATATGTGGGCATAAGGTGTCATGTGTGTTAAAGGTTTGGAAATTGAGGTTATGATCCGAGACATCGAGTTTGAGATGGTTGAAATTGTGTATCAGAAATGATGTGCCTAATTGAGTTAACACCGCCTTCCTTATTTGAGCACATTTTTACTTGTCTGTGTCCCATCAATATCGATATTAATTTACTTGGTTATCTTACGTTACCATCTGTGTTTCCCTTTATTTGTCTCTACCGCCGGTAGTTTGCTTTCTCCCTGCAGTTGGTATTACTTTGTTTTTTTTAATATTTTAATTTATTATTATGTCATGTTCAATTTATTAGACCAAAGTGTCTTGACTGTCCCTCGTCACCACTCCACCGAAGTTAGTCTTGGTACATACTAGGCACCGCTGTATAATGGAAAGATTGAAAATAAAAAAAAATCCTTTTTTAGAGAGGGGGTGGGGTGTGTTGGTAAGAGTGAGGAAGGTTGAGAAGAAGTTTTTGAAAAATGTTTTCCCTTCTCTTGATAAAGAAATTTTTTTCTCCATTTGGAAGAAAATGAGTTCATAAGGAAAATATTTTTCAAAACATTTAAGTCAACCAAATATAAAAAAATTAAAAAATATTTTTCTTCGTAACAAACACTCTTGGACTTTGAGGTGCGTCATAGGAAAAGAAGATGTAGTTTGATCATGTGTCAATTTGAAAATAAATTTTAAAGCTAGTTTACTCGAGCAAATTCATCTTTGGTGACTACACATAAAAGAGGCACGTGGTTTGAACACATAAAAATGTTACTCATTGAAATCAATTGAATTCAACAAGTATCATATTTATGCATGCGTGATTGTATCCAGTATCGCAAGCAAGGAAGTCAATTGTTTCTCCTTCGCTCTCTTTGCTTTTGGTCTAACAATTTCCTACACCTTTCACCATTCCCCAAACTATTTATAGCAGAAGCAAAAACTAGAGGATTTAGCACTGAGCACTGAGCTGATCCCACTTGCTTTTAACAAAACTTTTATGCCAAATGGAGACTGGGGACTCGCTGCTTTGTGCATTTGGCATTACCATACACAGTAAAATGGAAACATCCTTAATTAAGATTAATGGGAGGAAATCCCTTCATAAAGCTTCAGGATAACCTTTATTTGCTTAAGAAAAGACTTGTACCTGCTTAAAGCAAATAGAGATTCAAGACAAAGAAACAGAAAAAACTGTGTTTTTTCATTAGTGCATATAATTCATAAAAGCACCACAAATGTGCTAACGGTTACAGACTAGAAAGTACAGCAGACGATAATAATTAACATAAGATCATGGTAATGAGCTTAACTATGATTTTCATTTTAGTTAGTTAGAGAGAGAGAGAGAGAGAGAGAGAGAGAGTAACAGTGTCCAAACAATAATGTGAATTATTTATTGCTCAACATAAAGGAAGGAGAACCCTATGAGCATTTCCTTCTCTACACAGCGCTTCCACAACAAACATATACACGTTTAGACTACCACTGGAACTTTGCTATGTCCAAAGAAAAATAAGGGACAAAGGAATACAATGCTAAAATTTGCAGCCACTAATGCAAGGCGTTAAGGTAGGCTGTCTACATCACAACCTTGGTCTGGCTCTACATTTAATATATGTAGAAATACAGGGGGTGCTTGTAACCATATGCCGATACTCAACTGTCTCTTCAAAGGCCTTGGATAAAATAGGCACTTTCTTTTTTATTGAGAACTATAAAGGCATGTTATTCCCAGACCCCACACTGTGGGACTATACTGGGTAGTTGTTGTTGTATAAAGGCATGTTAAACACTATGCAATCTGACCTCTCAGCGAGGAGTGAAAAATAATTAGCCCTACAATGTGTAGGTGATATTGCTGCCACAATGGGAGACACTTGGTAACTTTCATTCCATTGTGGGAAGATCTCTCCAGATCTGATTGAAAAACAGTGACTAGTAAACTCTGGTGTCAATATGATGTTAATAGCATGTAGCAGCTGCACCATGGATTCTTGTAGCATATCAACCATCTGCCGGAGACAGCTGACACCTCCAATCAGGTTGTTTTGGTTAATAACAGAAAAACCAATATAAAGAGTGACAATTCAACCACAAACTTCGGGCTCGATACACGTTCAAACAACTGCTGCCACCTGTAAGTTCAACCAGTAGAGAGCTGCTGGTAAAGCCTGTTATCCATTACCAGAATGTTCACCACATTCAGAATGGTGGCTATAGATGTAGACTATTCAGCAAAAAAATACTAAAGCACTACGCCCGTTAGATAATAATGTGACAACGCTCCAGTATTCATACAGAAAGTATAAACATTCATGATAAGGGAGCATATGTGGACATTTCTGAACTCTGAGACACTCCCCCCCCTCCCCCCCCACACCCCCACCAAAAAAAAAAAAAAAAAAGAAACCCCACACCCTCAAGAAAGAAAAAAGGAAGAGCTATCCCAACCTGATATGGTTAGCGAAGTTCAATGAGTAGCAGAAATCGGCAGGTCACAGCATTCAGTGTTGCCTATCAACTAATTTCGATCATGTATCTACTGTATAGTATAACAATGGGAGAGAAAGCTATACCCCATTATCTAGGTCTTTTTTTGGCTAGAAAAATAACTTAATAAAACTCATTACAATTGACTTTTAAGAGTATGTATTGAGGTGAACAACTCAAAAATCATATAGAGATATCCACATGCATCAAAGATAGCACAAAATTTCCAGTTCTTAAATTTTAAGTTGCAAGCAAATTAAAAGAAAAGGGGAAACTCACAAATTTACTTCTCCATCCGTGTAATCTCCATTAACAATTTCCTCCTGTGCAAATTCTTCCATTATAGCACGCTGCCGTTCATTCAACACTCTACAAACAAAAAAAACAATGATAACCAAGCTAAAAAGCATCCTTGAATTTTTGTCCGTGCAGCAAAATCTTGCGGAAGTTCCAGATGAGCAACAGAAAAATAGAGAAATAAATGGAAACTGTCTGGTCAGAAGCATTTCATCTGATAAGATACTCCTTTCATCCCATAATACATGACCTACTTCGCTTCCTTGCTTATTCATACCTTAATTTTAAATCTCTTTCTTTAAATGGAAAACTTTCTTAACAATTCAAACTATAATATTAATATACATATTCTCAACTAACTTACTTCACATTTCCACTCTTAGAACAATCATTTAAGTACATCTCTAACACACTATGCGTAATAATCAATTATAACCTTCTAACCGTAACAACCACAAAAGTCAAGCTAAGTCACATATTTTGGATAGTGGCAGCAAACTAGCAAAAGCACTAACAAACTGTGATGCCCATGTTGACGGGCGAGCTGATTAGGATGGGTCAAGAAGAAGGATTGACAGGCTCCTACGCTTCTGTTCAAGGAGTACATATGACACCTTGGGCAAATCTCACACCGAAAAGGTAGAGGAGAGTGAAATGTTATATAAGACAACATGAGTTCACATGATATACGAGCTTATGCTACCAGAGTCGAACTTGGTATGATTGTGGGGCAAACCTCTGCGAGCATGCCAAGCTCCCAAGGGGGTGTATGTGACACCCATGAGGGAGGGTGGATCAAAGAGAAGAAAATATAGACTTATCAGTAGCAAGCTTCCGAAAGGAGAGGTGAATATGACACATCATGCTAATCTCACATCAAAAAGTAAGAAGAAAATTAAGTGCTATATAAGAGTAAGACGAATCATAAGTTCTCATGGTAAGCGTGCTTTCCGGTCGATGTGGGTTAGCCCAATGGACAAATCCATGATGTTTGCTGGACCAAAGCGGGCAATACGTGTCATGAGCTTGAATTGCAGCTATAACATAGGCAGATCTTACTGGTTCCGGAAAAAATAAGAGTTCATTATGATATCTTCCCTTTTCAGGCTTTGGAGAGGTGATTCTGTTCTTTCAACTAGAGGTGGCAGTTTTTTTCCTCAGTAAACAAAAGTTCACTCTTATGTTCCTTTCCTTTTTTCTACTAGAGGTCGTACAAATTTCTTCTAAATTTTTGTAAGGGAGAAAGATATAAATAAGTTTAAAGCAGCTTTACAACAATATTTAAGATAGATGTCGATACATTAGGAAAAGGGATGATAATGATATTTTACACCTGATTGAGCCATGATGGAAGTCCTGACTTTGGACATTCATTAAAAGAAAGAATACTACATGCAAAACCATTCAAGTAGACAACTAATGCCTAATTCCATAATGAGGGCTATAGTGGAGGTATACCTTAACTCATATCTATCAATACCTCGATATTACCAACACCTAGTAACTACTGACACCAGGTTGGTTCAAATTCAAATAACAATTTCGCCCAAAAAAGCAAAATAAATAAATTAATTAATAAGAATAATGATAATAATTCAATTAAAAAAAATTTTATTTAACTTTTCCTTATTGAACTAGGTAGAAAATCCTAATATTTAGTCCTTCAAAACCAATTAAGAGTTTTACCTTATATAAATGTTAGAAACTACTACAACAACAACAACAACAACCCAGTATATTTTCACAAAGTGGGGTCCGGGGAGGGTAATATGTAGACAGACCTTACCTCTACCCAAGAGGACAGAGAAGCTGTTTCCAATTGACTCTCGGCGCAGGGGAAAGAAAGGCAAACAAAAAACAAAAACAAAAGCAGCATTAGTTACACCAGCATACATCACATAAATAATTAACTAAACATAAGAGACATATGTACCATAAATAAATCGACATGCAATCATATTAAAACAGTAGCAAACAGAAATGACTTCCACAAGAGAAAGCAAACTAATCCTCTATGGGTGGCCCTACCGCGCCTCACCCACCCCGGAAAGGAGTACGAAAACTCTAAAAGCCCCTATCCTACAACCCTGATACTAGACCTCCAAACTTTTCCTATCAAGGGCCATGTCCTCGGAAAATCCGCATCCTGGCCATGTCATGTCTAATTACCTCTCCCCAGTATCTCTTAGGCCTCCCTCCGCCTCGCCTCACACCGACCACCGCTAGCCGCTCACAACTCCTCACCGGGGCATCGGGGCTTCTCCTCCGCACATGCCCGAACCACCGAAGTCTTGTCTCTCGCATCTTCTCATCCACTGGGGCCACCCCCACCTTCTCCCGAATAACTTCGTTCCTAATCTTATCTAACCCGGTGAGCCCGCACATCCACCTAAGCATCCTCATCTCCGCAACCTTCATCCTCTGAACATGCGATTTCTTCACCGGCCAACACTCTGTCCCATACAGCATGGCAGGTCTAACAACAGCTCTATAAAACATCCCCTTCAGTTTCTATGACACTTTCTTATCACACAAGACTCCTGATGCAAGCCTCCAGTTCGAACCACCCTGCTGCTATACGGTGAGTGACATCCTCGTCTATCTCTCCGTCCCCCCTGGATCACCGATCCAAGGTATCTGAAACTATCCTCCTTGGCTATGGACTGAGATCCAAGCATCACGCTCCCTCACACTTCACTTGACTCAGTGCTAAACTTGCACTCCAGATACTCTGTCTTAGACCTGCTTAGTTTAAATCCCTTAGACTCGAGAGTCTGTCTCCGTTCCTCTAGCCTCTCGTTAACACCGACCCTCGTCTCGTCTACCAACACTATGTCGTCAGCAAATAGCATACACCAAGGCACATCCCCTTGAATATGCCGTGTCAAAGCATCCATCACCAAGGCGAACAAGAGGGGGCTAAGCGCAGATCCTTGATGGAGCCCCATAACTACCGGAAAATGGTCCGAGTCACCACCCACTGTCCTGACCCTAGACTTAGCTCCATCGTACATGTCCTTGATTACTCTGATGTAGGCTTCCGGTACGCTCTTAGCCTCCGGGCACCTCCATAGCACCTCCCTAGGGACCTTGTCATACGCCTTCTCCAAGTCGATAAACACCATGTGCAGGTCCTTCTTCATATCCCTGAACCGTTCCACCAATCTCCTAACAAGGTGGATAGCTTCTGTAGTGGACCGGCCCGGCATAAAACCGAACTGGTTCACGGAAATAAATGTCGACTCCCTCACCCTGGCCTCGATCACCCGCTCCCAGACCTTCATGGTGTGGCTTATTAATTTGATGCCCCTATAATTGTTGCAACACTAGATATCCCCTTTGTTTTTATACAAGGGTACCACTGTACTCCACCTCCACTCCTCCGGCATCCTTTTGGTCCTGAAGATCGCATTGAACAACCTGGTGAGCCACTCCACTCCTGGCTTACCCATGCATTTCCAAAACTCCACCGGGATTTCGTCCGGCCCGGTCGCTCTACCTCTACTCATCCTGCGCAAAACCACCACGACCTCTTCCACCCTAATGCGCCTGCGGTACCCTAGGTCTCTATGGCGCTCTGAATGCCCCAACTCCCCTAGTTCTATGCTTTGGTCCCCCTCCTCGTTGAGAAGGTCTCGGAAGTACGCCTGCCATCTCTGTTTGACTTGAGACTCCCCCATCAAGACTCTACCATCCTCATCCTTGATGCACCTAACTTGTTCTAGGTCTCGCGCCTTCTTTTCTCTTACTTTGGCTTACCGGAATAGCTTCTTGTCCCCGCCTTTCTCCCCTAATTCCTCGTACATGCGACCAAAAGCCGCGTTTTTAGCTTCTGTGACTGCCAGCTTCGCTTCCTTCCTTGCCATCTTATAGCTCTCTCTGTTCACCCGCCTTTCTTCCTCGCTTGTGCTCCCTGCCAACTTCGCAAAGGCTGCTTTCTTCACCTCTACTTTTTCTCGCACTACATCGTTCCACCACCAATCGCCTTGATGTTTGCCTAGATAGCCTTTGGCTACCCCAAGCACATCCCGCGCTGCCTCCCTAACCAGATTCGCCGTCTCTGACCACATTGCGTCTGCTACCCCAGAACTTCTCCAAGCTCCACCATCAACTAACCTTCTCTCCAGCTCCTGGGCTTTCTCTTTAGTCAGAGCACCCCATCTAATTCGCGGTTGGCCCCGAGCACCCCTCTGCTTCTTCTTCACCCATAGTCCGACATCCATCACTAAGAGTCTATGAAGGGTACAAAGGGATTCTCCCGGAATAACCTTGCAGTCCCTGCACAGACCTCTACGGAGGTAATCGATCTGAGTCTTCGCCGCCGAACTTTTGAAGGTGACCAAATGTTCCTCCCTCTTCTGAAATGTCGAGTTAGAAACTACTACAAGTTAGCTAAATTATACAAGTCAAAAGCACGATGATCTTAATAACACAAAAGATCCAAAGCTTACATACGATTTGCTTATTGAAAATAGAATTCTTATTGCATGAAGTTACAATTACTATTGAATATTCTTAAGGAGTTGAATTAACAAAAAGAATAAATTACTTCCTTAATATTGAGAGCAAATAATTAAATCTTTGAATTAATTAATTAGCAAAAGAATTCAGTTTAATTTTTTTTCCAAATTTATCATATAAGTAAAATTATTTGACAAGTTAAAATACTCTTAAGGTACATAAATTTATTTTCATAACAAACGCACTAGCGGTGAGAGAAATAAAAACTAAAGCAGAATCAATTATAGTATAATTTTAAAAGTCAAATTGGTAAAAATATAGATTTGAAGCAATAAGGATAAAATAGTAGAAAACAAAATGTATTATAAATGAGTTGTCATTTCATTTTCTTTTCTTTCTTGCATTTGGTAAAAAATGACAATGGTTATATACTTCTTTTATATTAAGTTATTTGTATTAAAATTTATTCAAGATTAGTCATTTGTTAAAACTTTACATTGTCATTACCAATCATGTAGGGTGTATACTGCCAACCTTTTCATTCTCAAATTCTTAAAAGACTACAAAAAAATTTAATTATGTTACTTGACAAATCTATAATAATTATGATAAACGTATTTTATGTTTTGTGTTCAGTATTAGGTCAGATAAATAACAATAATTTTCAAAAGATATTTCATCATAAGTCCTCATAAATCAATAAGGCATTTGTAAATTTTTATGAGATAAGATTCTTCATATTATTTTTTTTTTGTCAAAAGATTCTTCATTTTTTGAGATAGCAACATGGGAACAATTATCATTTCAGGATTTTTTTTTTTACTTTTATTTTATAAGTTTATATAATTTAAACAAATTCGATATTTTTACAATTATGTATTTATTGATATGGATACACGCGTACCCTAAAACTAGTAATAATAATAATAAAGGAAAGAGCAGGTGATTATAAATCTGTAGATGCATTCAATGTACAGTTCGACTGCCCAAACACTTTCATACGTGACAATAGATATTGCTAGTTTATGGTTCATTTATTTATATATTATATAGAAGAGAGAAGGGGAGGTTGACCAAGGGTATAATAGTAATTTTAAATATATTAATGCATTATTTGTTGTATACTAGGCTTAAAAGTTTGGTTGTGGCTCTTAATAAAAATCCAAAACTAATGTGCCCATAAGCTATTAAATTCTTGAGGTGGACCTCACTTTCCATTCAACCTTCACTATCTTTATTAAATGCATTACTTATTGTTACTATTTTTTTTTTTGTAATAAGTACTTTTAACTAGAATTTTTTTTTTTATAATTTTATAATTTAAATGTTCACTAAGATCACATATATATATGTATGACAATTCTATTATCTTCTCAAGAAATATTATGTTATTTATTAACTATTCCAGGTAAAGAAAATTTTATTAAAAAAGAATTAGTGATAATATATATAGATTTACATTCAAATATTATTATATCATTATCAATTGATATTATTTTATACAAAGTTCTCATTAAATTGCAATTTCCATTGGAATACTTCATAATATTCGGGAAAAAAATTTAAGAATAAAATATAGTTTCAAGTCCCCTTTTTTATTATAGAAATAAAAAATTTGTTCAAATTGTATAATAAGTACTCCCTCCCTAAAATATGAGTTGGGATTATTTAAAGTAAAAATTACGATAATTAACTTGTGAAATTGTTTTCTCTTAAAAATCGTTATATATTAGGAAGTATGAGAAGTATCGTCATACCGGATTATACTTCTCCCTCTATGATCAAAGTTAGTTTAGTACATACTCTATTCAATAAGAATTCAACATTATATAAATTTCAAAATACATAAATATACAATTAATTATTTTTAAAATAGTCTCAACACATACTACTATAGTGATAAAAATTGCATTATACCATAAATAGCATCTCAATCATATAAAATAAAACTAGAAAAAATTGTAATATCTCAATTTATGGTCAATTTAATTAGTTTTTAGAGTGATCGAGATATTAATTTATTTATAATATTTCGTCATTCAACTAGAAAGAAACACAAATTTTCCTGTTAAAATTCTTAATAATTAAAAATTACGATTATTATTTTAAAGAACAAAAAAAAGCCTTTTCATCAACTATTTGGAAATAATATTAATATTTTTATTATTTAAATTTTGATTAGTACAAAAGGAAAAAAATAATACATTAACACACTGAAAATACTAAAAGAATAAAACTATATATCATTCAATTTAAAAAATGAGAAAAACACATGATGACTTATTTTTCAACTGACTTTTTAATTAGTATTTAATAATAATTTAATTTAAGGATTAGTGATGCAAATTTTTTTAATATAAAAAAGATCCTATGTAGAATTAATTTAAATTCTACTTGAATTATTATATAATCACTCTATAATAAAGAATTAAATTCGACAAGTGTTTCAAAGTGATTGGTATAGTAATACGATTTCAGAAAAATTAAAATGCACATAATTCAAAAGATAAATAACAACACATGTAACCGTGGTTCTATACGTTATTACACAAAAGCCTATTTTCTTTCTTCTTTCCCTAAATGCGTAGTAAGTGTGTAATTAACAATAGACTAAGAAATATTAAAAGGATGAAAATAAGAAGAAGCAAAAAAAAAAGCAATAATTGGGCTCGTGCATCGCACGGGTACATCATCTAGTTAATCTTAAAAGCTACAAAATAAGTGCGACCACATGTTAATTGACCACAGGTAGGTATTAAATCCTTATGTAATTCACACATCTCATGTGTTTATTGGTTTGATTCAAACATTGGGTGTGGGTAAAGTTTTAGATAAATTGTGAAATATCAGTTGCATCAAATGGTAGAAGGATGGAAGCACCAAATCCTAATCATCATGCTCTATCATTGCGAAAGGTAATCAACTGAATCGCTTTTAACGTGAAGACGGGCAGATTTAGGGGGCGAGGGTGTTTATCCGACCATCTTTGCCGAAAAATTAGTAAAATTTATTTGTTTACCTCTATATATTATGTTTTGAATTTCTTTCACACAGCCCAAAAATATATTTTAGTGATTAAGGGGTTCAAAACCTTTGGAAGGTTATTGGTTCTATTCCCACTAGCTACAACCTTTCTAATTGTTTTCTTCCTGCCTCCACCGCTGCACAAAGAATCCCTAATTTTTGACACATACTTATAAGCACATGACCTTCAAAACAGCAACAACAACAACATATCCAGTGTGACCCAACAAAGCTGACTTTACCCCTACGTTGTGATTTGTGAAGGTAAATACGCTATTTTCCAATAGACCCGAGAAAAATACCTTAAAAAAGGAGATGGCAAATTAACAAAGGAACTTTTTTAGTTGATTTTCGCAAATCAACTTCAGAGATGCATTGCATTAAGTGAGACGTATTAGAATATTTTGGACAAATTTCTAAAGGTGATAGAACTAATTGATTTGGGAGAAGTAGTTGGTTCCATTGTGCACCGGCCACAAACTTTTTGTGACCACGCCCCTACAGCAACTCTTTATTAAAGTTAAAAGTGGTACATTTTTTTAACTTGTTGCTAGTAATTTAAATGCAGTATATGTGGTGTTTGAGAAGTTGGAAAGGGATAATAAAGTAGAATTGCCGCAGCCCCACAGCCGCCGCCTTCCTCCATTCGCTATGTTTGCGACCTCTCAATTTTCCATTTATAATGCAATTGCCACTATTTCCACATTGATTGAATACTCTAATCATTCCATGTTATTTAATTCTCAATGTTAAGAAGTTTTAAGTTACACAATTAGTTTTATTTAATAGGTTACCATAAGTTACTAGTGGCCAAAATGTTTTATCTTCTATACTATATCTGCTCAAAACCTTCGGCCGCCCCACGGTTAATCAAACCACCTGAATATATCTTGCGATTGAAATAAGTATGCAGAAGCTAACAATGAAAACTTGGTGAACGATAAATCAGACGACAAATAAAAATATACTAAACTAGGCATATAGTTTAGTCAATCGACCCACATTAATCTATTACATAAAAGTAAAAAACTTATTGAGACAATAAAATCTTCCCCAAAAAAGTTATCTAAAAGACTACATTGTGTTTATTTTTATTGTTTTGTTGTTGTGAGAAGAATTTTTTTTCCCTCCTAATAGATTAAAAATTCAGGATAAAATCCTAACAATATACTCATAATTTATCTTTTACACAGATGATGCAGTAATTGCCGTTTCCTTTACTTTTCTTCCCTTGTTGAGTAAGAATGACAGTGTATTGCACAAGAACACTACAAAGGGGTCAAAGGAAAGACTTAAATGAGAGCTAAAACTTGCTCAATTATTACCCTTACATCTGTTCGTGGTTGAAATACATCATTACATACATGAACTATAAATATCACCAAAAAGGACTAGTGTGTTTTACTCTTATATCCACTCAAAATCTTCTCATGTGGGTGGAAAGGAAAAGCACTGAGCTCGAAACTATTTAGAATCACTAAGTATTTGGCTGCATGTTACCCAAATAGAAAAGCAGTTGTGCGTCTTTTACTCAAAGAATTTCTACTACTAGGGACTTCTCCACTTATCCTACAATTACCTACGTGCACGCTAACCTACCTAACCGAAAAGGAGATTGCCAAGCCTATTTTCTGTAGAACCTTTGGCATTCCCTTTTCGATATAACCTACATACAATTAATTTTTATACTATAACTCTAATTCAACATTGTAGATGTGCAATACGTAACATGTTTATTTTTGAGGAATTTTCGAGCCTAGTAATTATATATATTTTGCCTAATAACTATTCGTAGCTACTGTTCAATTGTTACTAACTTGTATCACTTGAATTCAAACGTACAACGAATACAACATATGTCAATTGTATTTGTTTGAGCAACGAATATAACCTGTATCAACTGTATATGTTCGCGTAATTGTATTCATTCACGCGACAAATACAATATGTATCAACCGTAACCAAGGCGAAATACAAGGTATAAGGTGTATACAATGTATACAACTTGTATCATTTGTATACATGGGTGTATACAAAGGATACAATCAACTTTATTCGTTCGCGCAACGAATACAATTCATTAAGGCGAAATATAGAAATACAGAAAAATAAAATGCTCGTGTTGAGAGTCAAACTCAAGATTTTCGCTAACTAAACATGTCTTCTAACCAACCGAGTACTAGAGCTTTTTCTTCTCTTGTTCAGTTCAAAACAATTAATATTTTATTTCATGTATTTAATATATAATTCAAATATAACTACGAATGGTAAATTTGTTGAATGTATAACTACAGATGATAAATATAGTATAAATATTTGATATGTCATGCATGTAAAATTTCCATTTTTTATGTGACTTGATTGATGCATGAAAGTTAAACTCTTGTATTTTGAGAGGCTCACACTGTATGTCTTTAGCCAATAGCCATGAAGCAAAATAGGAAAAGCTCTATTTAGAATGATTCATATTACAATACATTTCGTTACTTTCTCAAAAACTTGTTGGCATGTAGCGAATGACAGGTGTGTGGTTTAGTTACTTCTTAAATCATTAAATGGTTAAAAGTGACAAAGTACTTGATTCCTTTCCATTGCATTTCATAGGCACCCTAACATGGTCCTTAATTGTTAACTAAGTACACGTGCGGTACTTCACAACTCGCTCATGTTAACTTATACACAGTGATAGTGCAAATTACTAACATGTACTTGTATGGCGAAAAGTATCACGTTACATGTTGACCAAGTCAACATAAATGAAGCCTTCGGAAACTGTCACATACCGTCAAAAGGATACAATGACCTGATCTCAAAGGGTCAACGTCATGAGAAGACAACGCGTCATCGATGAGGTCGAAGTGATGCAATAGAAGGCCAGCACACCTTTTCGGAAAGTAATAACGACTAGTAGTGATACAAGTTATCCGACCAGCTCAGATCAAGGATTAACTCAACTCACTGGTTCTAAGAACGGGGCTATCATCCTCTCACTTTACACATTAGCGACCATTTCATTCTTTTAAACACCACTTTGTTTAATGCTCAGAGGAGTCATCCCTACTATCCCCAATCTCAAAACATCTGCAGCATTTTGAATAAAGATTAGCTGTTCAACACTTCCCAAAGGAATCTCTCGAAGATATTAATGGTGCAATTACCTTGGGAATGTTCAGGATCCCCATAAAAAATTACTTATAACCTTTATGAACACGCCCTTCCGATGACTTAAGGTTGTATGAGTTAGTACAAATTGTTCTTGTACATCAGTTCACAGATCCTTTTTGAAGTCACTTATCATCTCTTCCTGCTCTTTTTTCCCATGAGGATGCAGGATTAGCTAATTTTGGTGCTTGACTTAATATATATCAGCTCAGGTAGAATCCTTGAGTTTAATAGCTTAAGAAACCCATTAAAGACATTTGTTATTTCCTCCAAGCAACGCAATTGTTAAGATCATCAATTCCCTACCCCTCCCCCCTTCCCCCTTCCCCCCTCCCCCTCCCTCTCTAACGAGTCTAATGAACTGTAATCATTTGGGATAAAGGTGATCTGGAAATGCAAGAGAGAAAACATACGTCGGAAAGTCAATGCGGAACCGCACATATTGATCTCCATGGTTCACCAGAAACCCACTCTTTGGCAAACCTAAGTATGACAGACAACAAGACTGATCACTCAGAAGGAAGCATATCAAACAGATTAGAAGTCACTCTGACTTAAGCTATGATACCTTTGCCTCGTAGTACCACAAGTTGTCCCGGCTGAACCCCCTTGGGTATCTAAAAGGACCAGAAATAGAAAACAGCAGCAAGCATTGATAAAAAAGAAAGTCAAAAAGGGAGAAAAACAGTGGTCGTAGCACATGAAACAAAACAATGAAAATAAAATAAACGGAAGAAAAACACCACGGAGTAAACACTTGACTGATGATGATTTTATCAGGCAACATATGAAACAGTAAAGCAACTTCAGTAACTGGAAATGCATGACAGAAGCGATGGAAATCTTTTTTTATCAAATTGTTGCAATTGATGTTCGATCCCGAAGCCAATTCCTTGTTTGTTTATGAGCATTCAAGTAAGCTTCAGTTCTCATCTCCCCTCTTTAGTCTGGATTAGAAGACAAACTTTTTTTTTCCAACGAGAATGGCCTTCATTTTCAGAGAACAATTACAGGTGGATAAAATAGTCCGTATTTTGGGAGAATTGGTGTTAGTTTTGTCTTTTGCAAAAATATTCTTAGAGTTCTCAAAGGCTCTTTCCCCAGACTCCACTTCATATTTGGAGCCAAAAACAGTTGAACCTCTAGACGAGAAATTGAAAAACTTTACTTCATATCTTACACTACAGATAGTTCACAAAGACAGCGCACTTGATTTTTTTTTTTATTACAATTGGATGGGGATTCTTAGAGCAATGGTGAAGTTGTCTCCGTGTGACCTATAGGTCACAGGTTTGACCATGGAATCAGCCATTGTCACATGCATTAGGCTAGGTTGTGCGGCCCATCCCAGGGACCCTACATCAATGCAGGATGCTTCGTGCATCGGACTACTCTTTTTATCAGTAATAATTGAAGAAAAAATTTTAAAAACCAATTTAAATAGAATTACAGAACCATAAAATAGATGACTATCTCAACACAAATAAGTAAATGATAAGCAAAATCACTGCCATTTAGTCAAATTTGAAAAAACACCCAAAATGGAAGAAGAAAGTTTAAACAGACACATTCACAATCAAGGTGACACAAAATTCACTATTAGTATTTTACTTCACATTTATTCTAACGCTATGACAGCATTACAACACTTCTAGCAAATAAAATACATTAAAAATGAAGAAAGATGGATAAGCCCAGTATAAAACGCATACCTGTATCTGTGTCTTCCCAGATAGAGTTGGTACCTCAACTTTACCACCAAGAATAGCCTATTAAAATTCAATAAGAACACCCAAATTTCATAATTCTACTTTAAGTCACAAAAGAATATGTAAAGAAGAAGAAGAAGAACAAAAGAGCTTTAAGCATTTATTTCAAGTCTTCTGCATTTAGTCTTCTGTTCTAACTTCTATGATGTTCCCTTCTCTTTATATTTTGCAAATCCATAACCTACAATTTAAGGATTGGAGCTTATTCAACCAAGTTCTAACATCTTTTTCTAGTAAACACGCTACACTGGGTGTATGTTGTTTATGAGAAAGGTAGAAGGCAAGCTACATATTACATCTTTTGTCTAACAAATACTCGCCTCACTCACTGGTTAACTTTTCTTTAACCAGTTAATTGGTCTTTGTTAGCCATGTGAGCAGAGTGCCATTAACTAAAATAGTTTAGATATATGAACCTTGAAACAAGTACTACGCATGATAGTGGCTTGAACAGGCATAGGCGTTGTGATCCCTTCAGCTGCTTATTTTTCTAGTTTCTGAATTATTTTCTGTATCAGATATGCCCCACTTTTACTTCTACAGTAACAACCCTGGTTTAAACTTTTAACATTCCATTATCAGCCAACTCATAATAAATATAGCCGGATAAACCAAGAGAAGACTACTGATTAAAAAAGAAAAAGAAACAACGAACAGAAGACCACCAGAATACACATCTACCATGCCCAATTCAATCCCTGCTTCCCAGGTGCCAGCAGTATCACCCACCCACTTGGTATCATCTTCAACCAGTTACCTTGCTAACCAGTATCAAAGGAAAACACAGAAATCTCTAACCATTGCCAGCTGGAATGGGATGAAATTTGGTGATGGGACTGTCCAAGAGAGAAAGATTGAGGAAAGTTTCATAGAGTGTCGATGATGGTACTAATGATTTTAATTTTTTTATTTTTTTGGATAATGGTACTAAGGTTGCCAACTGAAATGGGATGAAATTTGGTGATGGGACTGTTCAAGAGAGAAAGATTGAAGAAAGTTTCAGAATTCAGTCTGTCGATAATGGTAATGATTTTTAATTTTTTTATTTTGTTTTATAAGATGCACAAAGAAAAAAGGGAGAGAGGGCGTCAAATATCTCTCAGTAACATGAGAAGAACGAAGGAGACAACTAGACGTTTCAACTTATCAAGAAATAAAGAAGAATAGTCCAAATATCTTTCTACCAACAGCAAATCAAATGTTTATGGTAAAGCATATACTTTATTATCATGCCCAAAAGGAGGAAAAAATTGAAAGTGATTCTCACTTTTGTAAAGCTGATATGATAATCCACATAAAGGTCTGCTCCATCTCTAGCAAAAAAAGGATCTTTAGCAACCTGTAAAACAAAAGGTATGAAGTTTTCACAAAGACAGATTCAACTAGCCAACAAAAAGGGCCCCAATTACAAAATGTTTTTAAAGAAAAAGGGGAAATCCAGATTGACAGCAGAACAGCACCAATTGTATGCTCAAGTAGCCGATTATCAAAAGATTCTTCATTTGTCTTAACATGACTATGTCTACTGGTGTGACACAGACATGGAAACTTGGCGCAATCAATGTAGCGCTTAAGCTCAGAGCAGCATAGGCAAGACTCGCCTCACTTCACTGGGGCTTTACAGCTTTAGTACAGGTATCACAAGAGTCTCAACTTCCAATGGGATCAGTCTTAACTAGGGCAACATTAAATAGCAAACATAAATGACAAAGTGATAGAGGACACTTTTCTATTAATATGTTGGTGAACTGGAATACGAAAACAGAAATTTAGTAAAAGAACATTATATTTACTAATCTGAACTACAAACTGCATCTGAATCATAAATTTAAAATGCTTTTTGAACTTGAACAGCATGGCCTTTAGGTCATAAATTTCCTTAGTTATAGCTTCTCAATGCTCTAGTCCATGTGAGGTCTTCCATTCCCGATCCAATCACAACTAAAAGAATATTCATCAGCTTATTGTTATCAGATATTCGTTGGACCTCTAGTCCATCAACTTTTGTCGTCAGAAAAATAAATACAGTGGTTTACTCATCGTACATCTTAACTGCTTAATATACTTTTTTCATAATTCAGCCAGTTCTGTTGAAGATTGAGGAGCTGGAAAAGCCAACATAGAGAGTTTTCGAATACCTTAAGCTCCCCTTCCCCTCTTTATTTGTTTTCTGACCACCTATAAAAGATAAATGGCCTTTCTCTCTACCTTTATTTACCCTTCCTTAAGACCTATCTACCCAAATAATATTGTTTAAGAGAAGGGTAAATAACCTAAAGCATTGGCAAACACAACAACAACAACAACAACAACAACCACCCAGTATAATCCCACTTAGTGGGGTCTGGGGAGGGTAGTGTGTACGCAGACCTTACCCCTACCCTGGGGTAGAGAGGCTGTTTCCAAATAGACCCCGGCATCCTTCCCTCCAAGAACTTCCCACCTTGCTCTTGGGGAGACTCGAACTCACAACCTCTCGGTTGGAAGTGGGGGTTGCATTGGCAAACACACTATTATGCTATATATAAGGCTAGAAGTATGGAGACAGACTCTCGAGTCTAAGGGTTTCAAAATAAGCAGATCTAAGACCGAATACTTGGAATGCAAGTTTAGCGCCGAGCCGAGCGAAGTAGGCAGGGACGTAATGATTGGAGCTCAGGTCATCGCTAAGAGGGACAGTTTCAGATATCTTGGGTCGGTGATTCAGGGGGACGGAGAGATTGACGGGGATGTCACTCATCGTATAGGAGCGGGATGGTCGAAGTGGAGGCTTGCGTCAGGAGTCCTGTGTGACAAGAAAGTGCCACTGAAACTCAAGGGAAAATTTTATAGAGCTGTGGATAGACCCGCAGAGGAACTGCTATAGTCCAATTTTTAATAATTGTCTCATGTTTTGAGAATGAAGGTTGCGGAGATCAGGATGCTCAGGTGGATGTGTGGACTTACCGGGTTAGATAAGATTAAGAATGAAGTTATTCGAGAGAAGGTGGGGGTGGCCCCGGTGGATGAGAAGATGCGTGAAGCGAGGCTCAGGTGGTTCGGGCATGTGCGGAGGAGAAGTCCTGATGCCCCGGTGAGAAGTTGTGAACGACCGGCGGTGGTCGGCGTGAGGAGAGGCAGAGGGAGGCCTAAGAGGTATTGGGGAGAGGTGATTAGGCATGACATGGCTAGGATGCATATTTCCGAGGACATGGCCCTTGATAGAAAAGTCTGGAGGTCTAGCATCAGGGTTGTAGGATAGGGGCTCCTACAATTTTTTGTACTCCTTCCCGGGGTTGGGTGAGGCTTGTCAGGGCGACTCATAGATGATTCGTGCATTGGATTGTATCTCTCTTATGGTAGTTATTTATGGTAGTTACTGTTTGATATTACTGCATGTCATTTTATGTATAATTCTTATGTTTAGATAACTATCTATGCGATTTCTGCCGGAATTACTAATGCTCTTTTGTTTTTGGTTTTTGTTGTTGCCTTCCCTTTCCTTTTCTAAGCCGAGGGTCGATTGGAAACAGCCTCTCTACCCTTTGGGTAGGGGTAAGGCTTGTCTACATATTACCCTCCCCAGACCCCACCTTGTGGGACTATACTGGGTAGTTGTTGTTGTTGTTGTTATAATGCAAATATTATAGCGATTGACCCATGAATAAAAATTCTTGAAGTCACAGATAACCACAAAGAATCACGTTCGATAACCCAATATAGAAGCTATATTAGAAGCAAGACTTGACAGATGAGAATCATGCACCTTTAGCTTTATAAATAGGCTGCCTGGTTGCATCCCTCGCTTGCCAGCATGACCAGCTTTCGGCACACGAATAGTATCACCAGAGTCAACACCTGATCCATCAGGAAAAGGAAGATCATACGATAATCCTATGTTATGCTGTTAGACCTTGCTACTGAGTTGAAAATCAGAAGAAGTTTCAGATGAATAGGTTCCTACTCGTCCAATGATCATAAGATCAATCAACTACGCCTTAATACCAAATTAGTTTTGGTCAACTATATGAATCATCTATATCCATTCGGCTATTGTTATGCCAATAGCAACTAATTTTTAAGGCAAACTAGCGGCTTTTTTACAGTAGTTCCCTAAATCTCACATATGTTATTATATTGACATACAAGTCTCTAACCACCCTAAAATGACTTTTGATAAGCCATACCCAATGTAAGTGTAACAACAACAGCTAAGCATTAATCCCAACTAATTGGTATTTCCTATATGGATCATCTCTTTCCATTAATTTTATTCTTAGCTAAATCAGCATGGATACCAAGAGATTATAGGGTTCTTTTGAAACTTAACTTCATTGATTTTAAATCTACCCCGCCTTCTTAATCATCAAAGTGAAGCATCAATGAACCCGTGCATTTGGAGGTCTACGTAAAACATGGTTAAACCATCTCAGGTTAGCTTCTCTCATTTATTGTCTACATGCATTACCTTAACTTTTGTCGGATGTGGTTATGTCTAATCTAGTAATCTTATATAACCACAAAATATCTTAACATCTGCATTTCAACAATAATTTTCTTGTGCCTATGTTAGGCCTTAAAAGTTCAACATTCACACCCCACATAATATTTTTGGTCTCACAACCATATTATAGAATTCCCCTTTCACTTTGATAAGTATCTTCCAATTAATAGTACTCTCACCACGCTCTTCTGTTTCAATCATCTTACATTTGTTCTCTGTGGTAAAGCTTCGTTATCAGCCTTTAGCAAAACCATTAGCCTTTCTAAATTGACTACACTTTATCTTCTCAGTTCAGTGTTGTAACTCTACACCCTAAATTAAGGACCTTACCAGGTAATCCAACCAGACACATCCGGTAAAAAAAGAACTTTTCTCCATAGTAAGGAGGTCATGGTAAGACGAAAACCGAATACGACAATACACTCAAATCCTTTGCGGAAAAGCAACAGAATAGTCTTAATCTTCATATAAATTGGTACTTCGTACACTTTTTTTGACTTGGTACTTTGTACACTTTCTTCACCAATTATAATCGATAAACTTATCTATTACAGTTCTATACCATGGGGATTTGTATTCATAGAGTTTACCACATGTATTTATGCCCAAACACCATCTTGGGCTGTTTAAGTTTAAAATTAGTGCAAGCCAAACAGCCCCCCCACCCTAGTGGGGAAAAAAAGAAAATGTGAAATATCAAGAACTGACAAAGTTATTTATTTGAAATTAGTGTGCCATCCACCTAGTTTTTTAAGCAGAATACACAAATACTTTAAAATGAAGTACCAGATGTAACTCAGAAATAAACTACACTCCTTACCATCAGGGGTTGCTCTGATGGTAAGCAACCCCCACTTCCAACCGAGAGGTTGTGAGTTCGAGTCTCCCCAAGAGCAAGGTGGGAAGTTCTTGGAGGGAAGGATGCCGGGGGTCTATTTGGAAACAGCCTCTCTACCCAAGGGTAGGGGTAAGGTCTGCGTACATACTACCCTCCCCAGACCCCACTAAGTGGGATTATACTGGGTTGTTGTTGTTGTTGTTGTTGTTTCCTTATGGTAACACTTAAATTGGAAAGGAAAAAACAATGCATACCGCCGGGTATAGTTACTTTAACGTCTTTAGTGGCCTCAACAACTCCTGATCCTTTGCATGCCCTACAACGTTCCTAATAGAAACCAAGCAATGATTATTTGAAGCTTTGTGTCAAATCAGAGAGTTGTTCGTTATCTCAGAATCAAGACCTTAATAACTCGTCCAGATCCTTTACAGGTACTGCAAGTTGCTGTAAAAGGAGGGATTGTAACCTGATGAATAGGTCCCAGAGTATTAATAACACATAAAGATTCTGAACATTGCTCGATTATCAGGCAAAAAAGAAAGTGAACACTGAAGTTAAACCTCATAAAATAAGGAAATGCAAAAATTTTGAATGTACTTACTCTCCCAATTCCTTGACAAGTTGGACATACTTTAGGCTTGGAATGCAATGGATAGCCCCTACCATCTGAAGGAGAAAAAGGATAAAACAGAGTAAAAGTTAAGATCATGATGTGTGGTAAAACTAAGAATTTCAAAGCGGAAATTTTGGGATAAAATTCACTTTGTCAATGACCACAACTACTCCCATTAGGTTTTTAACAATTAAAAAATACTCCATGCATCTGACGTGATGCACTTTTCATGTTGCTATATCACAAATAACATGCCTCTAAAAGAAGTAATAGACCATATACTAAGAATTTAAATTCCAAAACAATTCAAAGTAAGCATGACCCTGTTGAGTATAACAACTTCATACAACTCAGACAATTAATTTAATACTTTCTTCTAGCACTAAAAAGATATTCCTTCTGTCCATTTTATGTGACGGTGTTAGACTGGCACAGAGTTTAAGAAAGAAAGAAAGACTTCGGGAACTTCTGGTCTAAAACAAGCCATAGATATTTGTATGGCTATAAATCATCTCATTAAGGGTAAAATGACAAGCTTGAAGTTTTTTTTTTTTTTGTTACATTAAAATGAGAAGTTTAAAGTTAAATTGTTTATGAATATAGAAAGGGTGCTATTTTATCGTGGAACTAAAAAGAAAAGTCTGCCATATATAATGGGACAAAGGGAAAAGTAAAAGTCAAAGTAACTCCATTTTTCATGCTAAACCATGTCATATTATATTGAATAGATTGAATACCGTTACGTTTCACTTCTCTCCTCTGGAGAAGTAGACTTAAATATCATTTTCTTTCGTTTAAGATGGAACTTGGAAGCGAGATAGTGCCTCCAGGTATAAGCACCATTATCATGAAAATAGAGTAGCCTCATTACTTAAAAATTTTAGCCAAACTTTCCAGGTGAGCTTTGTAATCAATGTACTAATTTAACCATTAGGACATCATCCTACAATACTGTATTCTAGCAGAGATAAAAGCATGAATGTTGGGACTCTAGCAGTCTTTTGCGCCCTTCACATATCTAGTAACGAGAACATGCCCACACAGAGAGAGAGAGACCAAGAAGAAATATAAATTGCATAATCTTCCTAGTCATGCTTCTGGGAAAAGATGGCATAACAAACAAAGAAAAAGAAGACAATGGAACATCCAACTCGGACACAAAGGAAAGGCTTCATAAAACACAACAGGTGGATAGAAAGAGAATATCAGTTTTTACTTACGGCAAGAATCACATGGAACATCTGCGTCAAATGACAGATGTTTTGTACATCCTTTAGCAGCTTCAGGAAAAGAGAGAGAAAGCTCCACCTACCATATGAAGATATTACAGTGAAAGAGGTTTAGTTTTGGAGTCTCTCAAATTGGGGGAAACATCAAATGGAACACAATCACAAAAGCACCACCTGAATGTCTTGCGTCAAATTTTCAGCCTCATTTTCGAATATCTGTGAGATATTGAAGCATATACATTTAAGCAAATTCCATAAATCACTGCACTTCAGAAAGAGGAAAAGAAAGGGAAATACCTCAGAAAAAATTTTCTGAAATGAATCAGAAAATTGTGTGCTATAAGAATATCTAAAATCATTGCCATTCCCATAATTATGATTCATATCTTCTGTGCTGCTAGGTTGCTCCTTCATCTGTATTAGTAAAAAATTCATTCTTAGTTATGAAATGTACACCATGATATAGCATAATTAGAAAAATACAAGCCAAAGGAGAAAAGACATGTCACCATGTCATATTGTGCTTTCTTCTGTGGATCTTGCAAAATCTGAATTCACCTTTCACGATTACAATCCATAATATTATCATATGAATATAGTACAAGGAAATGCAGCAATTCTTCAATCATGGTCATAGTACTATTTTTGGAGAACGTAGAAATATTTAAACCTCATATGCATCTCTTATCTCTTGAAATTTCCTCTTGGCAGAAGGATTATTCTTATTGGCATCTGGATGGTACTTTTTTGCAAGCTGCAAAAGGTTTTTCAGTCAAAGCACTAGAGAATTACAGATAGCATGGAAAGATAAAGGAAAAGATATAATGCCACAGATCTAAGCAAGATAATGCTCAAAATAAATGAAGCAAAAAATTCTTGAAGTGCAAAAATATTGAATCACTTGTCTCAAAACACTAGCACAATGTGAATTTCCACCTCTAAACGAACAAGAAGATTCCTTTCCATGTGTGGGACTTTGGGTTGGGGAGGGGTAAGAAGAAGATTCTGTTCTATCGTAATGAAAATGAATTATTATTAAATGACCAGCCTCTTCATTGAAAACAATCTACAAATGACTAGTAGAATTTCAACACCATAAAGGAAATAGATCCATATTCAAACAAAAAATAGTGCTATTGACAGCGACAAGCTTTTAACACCAAAATAGCAGACAAGATCTCATTTCAACTGAAAATAAACATATCAATAAGGCACCTATTCAGACCTAAAACCCTATTTCATAATATCCTCACCGCATGAAAAGCCTTCTTAATCTCATCTCGAGTAGCATCTCTAGATACACCAAGAATTTCATAGTAATCTCGTTCTGCAGAATAACAAGCTCCTGAAAAGTGAAAGGATGCAATTGGTACATACAATAGAGCAATCAATAAGCTGAAACACACAAATCAAAAGTAACTATCTATAGATATTGGAGGAATACCGGTGGAATGGATAAAATGCTTCGATGGCGGAAATCTCCTAGTCGAAGAACTATTAGGTTTACCAATAAAACTGCAACTGTACAAAGCTGATATACAAAGCAAAGTCAAACATAACATTATGGATTGGGTTTTCAACTAGCTGAACATAGTGCATGTTAGAGTAATAACATCTTCTGTCAAGTTCCGGTGTTTCAACATACATTCAGCATATGCATGAACAGAGAGTTTTCAGTAACAACTATATTTAGCATTTACATATTCAACTCCGATTCAAGTAAATCTGATGTTGTCAGCTAGTACTAGGTTGGGGGAGGGCGGAGGGGGGAGGTACCAATAAAATATGCAACATATACTTTGCAGTAGAATGGTTATACTTATCCTGGGATACTTGGGAGCCCAAGGATATGACCTTGTAGTCAATGAAGTGGGAGGAAAACCATGAGGTCTCAGGTTCAAATCTTAGCGGAGGCACAAAACACTAGGTGATTTCTTCCCATTTGCTAAATCTTGGTGGGCAGAGTTACCAATACGCGTACTGGTGAGAGGTAGCAAGTACACATTGAAATAGTCGAGGTGTGTGAAAGCTAGCCCGGGATAGGGAAAGAACATAGATGCGATGATTACATCATAAAACAGAGAAAGGACTATTGCCTATTGCAGTGGTATGGTTTTATCCCTAGCATGGAATTGTGATATGAAGAACTAGACATAAGACTCATTCTTTATCCTGCTAATTATCTTCCATTGAATTAGGATATCATTGCAATGTACCTCACCAGCCCTGAACACTTAGTAAACCTTAGTTTATTGAGGGGAAAAATACTTAACTACTTAAATCATTGCTCTTCATCTTTAAAGTTCCTCTAATCTAGCTGCACAGCATGGTTGTTCTAAATATGCTCCCTTCAGATTCATGATATTGAAAGTTTGACCTCTATAAATATAATATAAATATTACTTGTCTAAATAGAATCACAATGGGCTGACTTCTAATTCTTATGGGACTTTCATCTTTTCGATTCTCAAGTAGATTGACTGACTTTGTGCTATCTTTTTAAAAATTACTATAAATTTAATAATTTTAAATCAAATAAACTACACATAAAACATAGTATAAAACAAGAGGACGATGCAAAGAAAAATTTAAGTTGTAAATATTATTGAAGTGTGTGACTATCTCATCTAAAATCGTACATTATTCGAAAGAGTGCGCTTTTATTTATTTTTTATACGGATAAAAAGTGCACTTTTATTTACTTAAATTATGTCTTCAACACACCCCTTCACGTGTGGGCTTGATTTTTTTTCATGAGCTAAGCAGGTGGGAGTTCTGGGAGTTCTTTCTCGATAATGGAAAATTCTAGTGCAACTTGTTTGGAATTCAATCAACAATGCCGAAAATAGTGAAAGGTGTGATACATAATTGGACATACGGGAGGAGAAGAAGGAAAGGCAGACATGGGATGCGACACCCCGATCACTCATGTGGGTACTTTGAAGGGAAAAGAAGAAGAGAGCTTTTGGGTATGTGTATGTGTATGTTTGGGGGGGGGGGACATGACTTAGTACAGTTTACGCCTTGTTTCTCATTTTTTATTTTTTATTTTGCTTAAACTTTTGGAGCACCCACAGAGTCCTTGAGGGTATAGATGATTGGCTTTCTATTATAGAGAACCATACTGTTGTCTTTTGTTATACTTCTTGTATTCGGGAATTTCTCCCAGGAAATCAATAAAATATGCATTCATCAAAAGAAAAAAGAAAAAATAGAGTGACCTGGAATCAGCACATCAAGAAAATATAGTTTAAGTTCATGTAATGTTTCACACCATAATCAATTCCAAATTAACCTAACTAACAACTAAGCCACAAAGTTGAGCCCAATACATGAAAAGTAGCTCATGACGAAGAATCCTTAAAATTGCAAAGTTTGATGTATAGAAAAGAGTTCAATCTTCACATGTTACAGTTAAAGGTAAGCTCTTACAGCGACTTTGAAGTAACGTGGGTAGATATTCTGAAACATGTGCACGCACGTTTCTTTTATCAATCATTGAATCTGCAGAAACTGTGCGCCATGACTGGAAATGAAGGAAAACGTTTAGCCACAATATTACCACTTCTTTAAAATACCGAACAATGTTGCTGTAGTTTTCAGAAATATTACCGCAGCAATTCGCATGATAGATTTTGGGGAAACCCCAGTCCACCTCAGTCTGCCCATTCTGAGCTGGAAGCGGCTTCCAAGGCCACAAAAGTAAAATTCCCTGACTGAAATAACATTGGATTCCATCATTGCATAAAATTTAGCAATGAATTACTACAGTCGTTTTAGTTATTTATGTGAGGATTTAGCTTTATCAGCGGGAAATGAAAAAACTACAACACCATTTAACACAAACAATTTCTTCCAATAACTTTCTTAAGCAGAAAAAATAGCATTATTTTTTAGGCAGCTCAGTTGCAAATGCCAATACAATAACATATATGTAAGAAAAAAACAAACAGTTCAAGTCAATTTGGTGCACTGCCAATTCGAATAAACCAGTAACTTTACAAATTCCACTTTTTCTCACATATTACCAAAAATGTTTTTTTCTCATAAATTCCACCACTTCCGCCGTATGTAAATCATCAGTTCCAATTGGACATTCATAAGCTTCAGTCTAAGAAAATTTTATAAATTAAACTAATGGGTGAACTTCCTTTCTAAAAATAAAACCACAAAGTAAAAACTTTAAAAGATAAAAGAAAGAAATTAGGCTTACTTGAAAGAAACTGGAAAGAATAGGATTGAGGAAAGAATCAGCAACTGAAATTCCAGACCCACTGCCGTTTAATTATTTGTTCGATGTTGAAAGTCTATCGTTCTCAGTAGGCTTTTTCTTTTTGGTCACGCAAATGCTCTCTAAATTGGCTGCGTCTAATTGTCTAGGGAGCGGCTTTAGTTGCGTTTGAGTTTAATTTACTTTCTTCCCATAAGATTTTATCTTTACGGATATGGCCCCTCGATAGTTTCAAATTATGCAAAAAGTACGTTAGTATAATTGAATTGTATTGGTACGTATGAACATACTTTATCCCAAGTAAAATCATTCAATACACAGATGACGAATAGTAATAGTATCAACAATTAATGCACATGAAAGGAACAACCAATGCCAAAAAAGTTTCACAATCTCTCCTTTTCCCTTTTGGATCATCATTTTAATCATATTAATAATTTCACAAACTTTCATTTCGATAGTGATACTGATCACGTTCCATCCTTATTAACTCGTCCACCCTTATTATCTCGGTCACCCTTATCACCCCAACCCACAATTTATTATTTTGTATTGCAGCGCCACCGGATAGTCACAACCACAAACAATACATCACAAGAACTATCGTTTCAAGGAAACACAAGTTCATATCAACAATTCAGATAGTTGGGCCCAAGGCAGCATAATTGTCACCAAGCACTAATTCATGTACAAGGTGTTATCATCTAAAATAGTTATTGTAGTAGTACTATTTCCTTTTTCAATTTGATTAACTAAATAATAAGTAAAAGTTTCTTGACGAATAGTATTTTTAAGAATATCCATTTTTAAATTTGCTCTTGAAGAAGAACTTTGGTGAGCATGTTGTGGCTTCAATAGATCATTCTATATTGTACTACAAATGATCATATTCGAAGGGAACTGATCGCAATCTTGGATTGGATAATGGTCGAACATAGGAATTCCACTAGCATTTTAATGTTTCAAATTTTTTTCTTTCTCATTCATCTTCTCCTTTCATGCATTCTATCATAGCATCTTTTTAAAAATTTATTCCTTTTTTGCACTTGCTTCTACCAAGAAGGAGGTTCAAAATTTTTTTTCTAGGTAATGGAAATTGAACCTGGGACCTTATGAATATTTTGAACCCCTTTGACCACTAAACTATATTTTTGGATTGTGTTAAGTGGGTTCAAAACTTAATATATAGAGATAAAATCCGATTTTGCCTTATATATACAATATAATTTTTCGGTGAATGGCGTTCGGGTGAACCCCTTGCGCCCCCCTAAATCTGCCCCTTGTGTCTACATGCATGTCTAGAAATAGATACTCCATTGGTAATTTCTTAATATTGTCTTTTGGTATAAACTAATTACTGCAACATTAGTTCCTCTTCAAGAAAATTTGAAGCATCGAATTTTTTTTTTGACCATATGTGTTAAATTCTGATATTTAAGTGATACCCCAAGCCTAGACTTTTTCCAACAAAATGAAAAATCACATCGCTTGAGGTATTCCTTATTATTCGGTATTCATCTTACTAGGAACTCAAGTGTCGACTCAGAAAGAGAGGGAGAGAAAGTTTGACTTCTCTATTATTTTACTTTCTTTACCTTTTCTTCAAATGGCTATAAGTTATCGATAATGGCTAGTTAAGCTAGTGTATGTACACATGAATCTTAAGATTTAAATTATCATTGCCCTTTTCCTCGTCCCCCAGATCCCCAAGACTTAGTCAATAATGAGATATAAACCGGCACAAATTCAAAAAACCATTAAATTAGTATGGGTGCAAAAGAAATGGACATAGATACAAACTCTGATCAACAATCGTTATATGGTGAGGTGCTGGGAAATGCAATAATAAAGTCATACAAGAAAAGCGTTTAGCTTTCTCCTAGACCACAAAGGCAAAGCTCTTGTGGTCTTCACTAAGGAGGAGGATAACATGCTCGCACTTTATTACTGTTAGACTATATAGGCAAGACTGCAATTGAAAAATGTAGGACTGAATTCGTCAAAGTTATTACTGATAAAGGCAATGTAAAAATACTAGTAAAAGATCTCAAACATAATTTTATTAACTAAGAGGATTAAAATACCATCTATTCTAAATTGTTCAGTTTGAACAGGAGAAAAATATGAAATCATGAAGTGGACCAGAAACTAAAATCTAAAATCGAGACCTCTAGCATTTGTTAGATCAACCTACCTGATTTACCCTGACACCGTTATGAATGGAATGCTTTAGGTAGGATTGTTGGTCCCGAGGGAACCGCCATCTTGATGCATAAGGCTATCATAAAAAAACAAGACCTACAACTACCAAGGATAGGGTTAAAATTGACTTAGAAAAGCCCATACTCTCTGAGGTTTTTATTGAAACCCGAAACTTGAAGGTAATCTGAAAACTTGAGCAAAAAACATAGTATGAAGTTCATACAAACTATGGGTCCACCAAAATTATACAGAACATGGTTCTCTATCAGTTACCATAATAAATAGCAGTAAATAAAAAACACACAATATTTACATGGAAAACTCCCAGCTCATGGGATTAAAAATCATGACCTACCGTAGTAGGATTTTAACTTCACTAACTGAGCAAACTTTATATTACAACCTATTGCAAGTTAGGAATTAAACTCTTAATCCCCCACCTCTTACAATACCTTTATTTAAGCTCTTTGTAATAACTTTATTACAAAGTTACACACTTGATTAACTCTAGTCAAACAACCAAAAGTAATAATGGTTTAAATAGTGTCCTACTAAATGCTTCTAAAAGACTGTGTGGGAATTACAAGTAAATAACATCAGACAAAGACACAACAATACTAAAGGACACAAGACATATTCAATGCTAGGATATAGTCCTTTGTTTTGTTGCTACTTTATTCTTCAATGCATCTGAGAAAAACATAGGTTGTTGTACACTTGAGAGAATGTATGTTTTGTAATTGCAAGTGTTAGGTCAAAATCTTGTAACATGTTGTATACATATGAGACATTATGAGAGTAGTTAGGGTATTTTCGGGCTCTAAAAATTGCAATTGTGTTGTTATACTGTTGCAAGTACGTCGTAGCAGCCTTAACATTTGTAGAATTGACTTAATCGGCTACCTGGTTACCTGCCCTATGTAGTTCCCTTGTCTGTTTTCCTTGAGAATAAATCCAGACAACATGGTATATTTCAGTGAGCACAAGGGACCTAATTGTATCAGGTTCCTTATCTGGTTCTTTCATGAAATTTGAGAAATTATCATAATCAAACTCGCATAACTTATCAATTTTTTTTTAGATGATGACAAACTTAGAATTGATCCATTTTGAGAACCAGATTTCTACATGTTCCCCCTACGAATCAGACATCTTCCCCCTTATAACCAGTTTTCTTCCCTTCAATTATCTTTTATCTTTTAGCATCATTAAAAGAGCTAGACATGCATATGCAAAAAGAAGTTCATCAACATTAACTCATTCCACTCATATGCACACAATACGCCTTAAATAGAGCACAAAAATATAATATTGTAAAAGAATAGGCAGCCATGTTCATTAATTATAAGAGGAAAAGAAAACATCAAAGTAGCAGTACCACAGTCACAAAAATATTAAAAATAAAAAAATTAAAATACCATAGTCAATAATTAGAATCAACACAGGGCATGATTAGGAGAAGACTAGGAAGGGGTGAAAAACACGGGGCACAAGATGGGAAACATGAAGGGTTAGGGAGGAAGAGCCTTGACAAAACTATCTATTAAGGAATTAGCAGTCCTTTGATCATTAATCAGCTGCTCCTTCAGGTTCTCCACTTTTTTCCTCAACCCAGCATTCTCAAACTTTAGACAGAAAAACTCTTTATTTTGAGCATTCCTGGAACCAGGTCCCTTGCTCGCATGAGTAAGCTTAGACTCCAGAATGGCATTTTGTGCCTTCCAGATGCTTAATTTCTTCATTGGCAGCCTCCTAGGCATCGATCAGCTGAGAGATAATGGATTTGATTCCTACTCCTCCCTTTTTTACTATATACTCACACTCTTCCAGAATAGTCATGGTGAATATTTGCTTTCTAGTCCCCACGAATGCTTTTCCCAAAGGAACTTTAAAGCGTTCAAAGACTTTAGTGTGGAGAAACCCATAAGGGAGACCATAATTACCATCCTTGAAATCTGTCAACATATGTTCAATCATAATTCCGGGTAGAGTGATGGAAGAGGAAGAATTAGTGCTTCCAGAATTAGGCAATATACCTCCTCGCAGATCTAGGCAGCAATACCTTGTTCACCAACTCAAACAGTAATTGGTATATGACATAAGTGCATTCCTGTTCTCTGCTTCCACCATACGAACAACTTGCTTCTTGATGATCAACTTCTTAAACATATTTCAGTCCAGTAGTAGGTACCTCAAGAATCTCACCCAACAAGTCCTCATCCATAACAAAATATTTTCCATTCACTTTAAAACAAATGGTGTCCCCATCCACCACAAACAAGTTCGCATAGAAGCTCTCACCTCATCATCATAAACCTTTGGACTTTTGACTTCAAAGAAATGGGTTTCCTTCGGGAATTCCACAATTCCTACCATCTATCTCATGCCAGGTTGTTCAAGGATTTCGGGAGCATAGGCTCGAATCGACAGAATAATTTGCTTCTCCAGATTTACCTTTCTGTCTAACTCAGACCACCCTTGGCCTTTCGTAGGAACCAAGTTCCTCACTAGTACTCTGCCTCTTTCTTAGAGGCTTCTTTTTCTCTACTTTATCTCTCTCCACTTCTCCTTCTTCATCTATTTCATCATCCCTGTCACTCACAATTTCCTTTTTAGATATTGTCTTCTACTTTTTGGCAGCAATGGTTTTCCTTGAGTTTTTCTTGACAAGGGAGCGAGTTCCTTAACAAGCTCCTCATCATCAAACTCTACTACATTAGTAGGAGGCACATTCTCCTCATCAATCAACCTACTTTTCACAAGCCTTCTCCTTTTCTTCTTTTCCTTATTTCTTTTTAAAGCACTATCAAGTGTAGCTTTTTCTACTGCATAGTGGTGGGGCATTCGGGAACAGAATCCTGTGTGACCTTTCCCCCTACCCTAGCAATTATATACTATATTACAGGCAGATTATCAATATCAATATTACTCTCACCAAAAATTACCCTAAAACACAATCTTCAATTCTGGGAATACAACTTATAACACCACAATAATAGGGTGATCAAAAGGGATTGTGTTAGCATTATCCAAGGGTTGTCTTGTAGAACATGGAGTTTCATCCCAAAAAGGAGAAGAGATAGTATACCCCATATTTTTATATGTAAAAGTATGTCATAAGTAAATTGATGAAAGCTTAAAAATGAGATGTTACATCCTATATTTTTGTATGTTAAAGTTCATAAGTTAATCAATGTAAGTTGGGGAATGAGATTACTTTGAGTATAAGTATTATGCTATTTCAAACAAGTGATGAGTAAATTCGTGAAGGTGAGAGGGTAAGCAAATTGAAGAAAATGAATTTCGTTGAAGGCTGTCATTTTGAGATAAAATACGGTCATAGCTATAATACCCCATATTTATTGACTAATATCATACAACGTACCACATGACCATGTTAATAAGGTGTATGAGGTATGTTAAAAGTGAATAGTATTTTAAGTAAGATGAGATAATTCTTAATTAAATGGATAATTGGGTAATAATTTTTTTTTGGTGATAAATTTGCTAATTAACCACAAATTTTGGATAAGTTTAAATTTTTCCAACGTGGCAACCTACCATTCAAATTGGTGACTCTTGAATTAAATTGCAAGGTGGCACATTTGAGAGAGTTTGGTGCCTATGTCATCATTTTAGGCTCCCCTTTAGTAATTACAATCTAAAAATTCAACATATTACACATCAAATCAAAATGATCTCTGAATTTTATAACGCATGAAAAGAGAATCAGAAGATGCTGGTTTAGCCTTCTATTGATAGAAACAAACCTATTGTTGTATATGAAAGTAGACAAAAGAAAGAAAAATAAAAAAAAAAGATGAAATATAATGAAAGCGCTTACATCGACATTCTTGTGATGTAAGCTTACCTCAGTATTCCTATTATGTAAGCGCTTACATCAGCATTCTTATGATGTAAGCGCTTACCTCAACATGGCATTCAAACGCCTATAAATAGGGGTCTCCATCTTTATTTGTAGAACATCCCAAAACTTCTTCTTTCTCTCTTCAATTAATAAAGAGCTATTCTCTGTGTGGCCGTGGGGTTGGCAAAAATTGCTGAACCACGTAAATCTTGTCTTGTCTTGTATTATGCAATTTATTGCTTCTCTCCTAAATATTCTTTCCCTTCTATTATCTTGACATGCTTCCCAATAACTAGTATCAGAGCATAGATAGTGTATTTCTGGTAGAAAAGTACAGTATTGGTGCAGGTAGTATTCACAAGAATAGTGCGATACTATTGATCATCGTTATTATTCACATAAATTATTTTTTGTGAAAAATGGCATCGGAATAAGTGAAGGTTAAGATTAACAAGTTTAATGACAAAGATTTTGGATTCTGGAAAATACAAAAAGAGGATTATTTGTACCAAAAAAAAATTACACTTACCTCTGACCGAGATGAAACCGGAGACTAGAGCCAAAGTGGATTGGGATCTATTAGATCGCCAAGCTCTTGGTGTGATTCGTTTGACGCTAACACGAAATGTGGCATTTAACATAATTAAAGAGAAGACCACTGCAGGCCTGATGAAGGCATTATCAAATATGTACGAGAAGCCATCTGCTTCAAATAAAGTCTATTTGATGCATCGATTGTTTAACTTAAAAATGATAGAAGGTGGACCAGTCACGGAACATATCAATGAGTTTAATACAATATTAACTCAATTGAGTTCTGTTGACACAACAATTGATGACGAAATCAGGGCGTTGATTCTACTATCAGTTGGTCTGCAACAGTAACTGCAGTTAGCAGTTCATCAGGAAGTACCAAACTCAAACTGAGTGATATTAGAGACTTGGTTCTAAGAGAAGATATTCACCGAAGAGAATCAAGTGATTCCCTAGGATCTGCTTTTAGTACCGAAAGTAGGCGTAAAATCAACCATAGAGGATAGAGTCATGGTCGTGGCATATCAAAGTCAAGGAGAAGAGGACAATCCAAAAATCGCAAGGACATTACTTGTTGGAATTGCGATAAAAAGGGCCACTACAGTAGCCAGTGTAGAGAACCAAAGAAGATGAAGGATGAAAATTCAGCAAATGTAATTGCTGAACAAGTCGGTGATGCACTAATTTGTTGTGCAGACAGTCCAGCCGAATCTTGGATTCTGGACTCAGGTGCATGCTTTCACTCTACATCATGCAAAGAATTATTGCATAATTATATTGCTAGAAAATTTCGAAATGTTTATCTAGCAGAGGACGAACCTCTCGACATTGCCGGAAAAGGTGAAATTCATATAAAGACTTCACAAGGCATGCTATGGAAAACATGTTCTCGTCCTTAAGAAAAATCTGATATCTATGGGTCAGATTGATGGTGAAGGATATACAACAACATTCGGCAATGAATCGTGGAAGATAACCAAAGGAAATTTGGTTGTGGAACGAGGATTCAAAAGGGGTACACTGTATGCAACTGCAATAGAAAGAGATACTATTGCAGTAGTTGATCATAGTCGTGATACAATATTGTGGCACCAGAGGCTCGGGCATATGAGTGAGAAGGGAATGAAGCTTTTGGCATCCAAAGAAAAGTTGCCAAACCTAAAACACGTTGAATTAGGTTTGTGCAAATATTGCATTTACGAGAAACAAAAGAGAGTTAGTTTCTCAAAGGTGGGAAGGACGCCAAAGAAATAGAAGCTGGAACTAGTGCATACATATGTGTGGGGACCAGCTCCTATAACTTCTCTAGGAGGCTCACACTATTATGTCACATTCATTGATGATTCCACAAGAAAGGTATGGGTTTATTTTCTGAAAAATAAATCTGATGTGTTTGTTACCTTTAAAAGATGGAAAGCTGAAGTTGAAAATCAGACAAGTCTAAAGTTAAAATGTCTGAAGTCTGATAATGGAGGAGAGTATAATAGCCAAGAGTTCAAAGCATTTTACTCGGAGAATGGGATCAGAATGATCAAGATAGTTCCTAGAACACCGGAACAAAATGGCATTGCTGAGAGGATGAACCGAACCCTGAATGAACGAGCGAGAAGTATGAGAATACATTCCGGATTGCCGAAGTATTTTTGGGCCGAGGCTGTTAACATGGCAGCTTACCTCATAAACAGGGGACCCTCTATACCGTTGAATTTTGAAATTCCTGAGGAGGTGTTGATAGGAAATGAGGTAACTCTCTCACATCTGAAAATTTTTTGTTGTGTTGCTTATGTGCATGTAAACTCTAATGATAGAGATAAGCTTGATCCTAAAGCCAATAAATGTTTCTTTATTGGCTATGGTGATGATAATTTTGGTTATCTGTTTTGGGATGATCAGAATAGAAAGATACTAAGACATGGGAATGTCACATGTAATGAAAATGTGATGTACAAGGACAAGCTTGAAGTAGAACCAACCAACACCAGCAACCAGACAATATCTGAAACAGTTGATTTAGAAGAAATCTCAGAAAATGAAGTGGCTAGAGGGATTACAAGTGATTCTGAAATTGAAGATGAAGAACCTGAAGCCGAATTTGAAGAAGAACTAGAAGTCAAACCTGGATCAGAACCAGAACCGAAACTAGAGATAGAATCAAATGCAGAACTAGATATGGAATCATGACCTGAATCAAATTCGGATTCTGTTACTTATGAACCTATATTGAGGAGATGTAAAAGAGTCACGAATCCTTCAGATAGGTTAACTCTCTCTCTTCACTATTTACTTCTAACTGATGCTGGAAAACCAGAGCATTTTGTTGAAGTAATGCATGTGATAGAATCTAATAAGTGGAAGCTATCCATGAAAAAAGAGATGAATTCTCTTCAAAAGAATAAAACATATATACTTACCGAGTTACCAAAAGGAAAGAAGGCATTGGAGAATAAGTGGGTGTACAAAGTCTAGGAAGAGCATGATGGTAAGAAGAGATACAAGGCACGATTAATAGTAAAAGGCTTTCAGCAGAAGGAAGGAATTGACTACACCGAGATCTTCACTTCTGTAGTCAAAGTAACTACTATCAGGTTGGTGCTAAGTATCGTAGCTGCAGAAAATTTGCATTTGGAGCAGGTAGATGTTAAAACTACTTTCTTGCATGATGACCTTGAAGAAAACATCTACATTAAGCAACATGAAGGTTTTCAAGTTTCTGGTAAAGAAAACCTTGTGTGTAAGTTGAAGAAGAATTTATATGGTTTGAAACAAGCTCCCCGACAATGGTACAAGAAATTTGATGGATTCATTCATAAAAATGGTTTCACACGATGTGAGATGGACCATTGTTGTTATATCAAAAATCTTGATGAATCCTATATTATTTTACTGTTGTACGTTGATGACATGCTAATTGCAGGATCTAGCATAAATGAGATCAACTTGGTTAAGCAACAACTAGCGGAGGAATTTGAAATGAAAGACTTAGGACCAGCTAAGAAAATGCTTGGGATGAGGATTAGCAGAAACAGGTCGGAAGGAACCTTAAAGTTGTCTCTAGAAAAGTACATACAGAAGGTACTAAGCAGGTTAGTCTTCATGATGCAAAGACCAGTAGTACTCCACTTAGAATCCATCTTAATTTGTCAAAGGATCAATCACCTAAGACAGATGAAGAAAGGGTGTACATGTCTAAAATTCCGTATTCTTCAACAGTAGGAAGTTTGATGTATGCTATGGTTTGCACTAGACCTGACATAGCCCATGCAGTCGGAGTTGTCAGTAGATACATGTCAGATCCAGGAAAGGAGCATTAGGAAGGTGTAAAATTGATATTGCGATATCTCAAAGGCACCTCAGGTATGGCACTTTGTTTTAAAAGGAGCAATATATCTTACAAGGTTTTGCTGATGCAAATTTAGGCGGTGATTTGGATAGTCGAAAAAGTACCACGGGCTACGTGTTCACCTTAGGTGGTACTGCTGTTAGTTAGATGTCCAGACTTCAGAAAAGTGTTGCTCTATCTACCACTGAAGCAGAGTACATAGCAATCTCAGATGCCGGAAAAGAGATGATTCGGCTCAAGAATTTTCTTAAAGAACTAGGTAAAGAGCAGGACAATTGTGAGATTTTCAGCAATAGCCAGAGTGTAATTCATCTTGCCAAGAATCCAATGTTTCATGCAAGATCGAAGCATATCCAATTGAGGTATTATCATATCCGAGAGTTGATAAATGAAGGAACTCTTTCCTTGCAGAAGATATCAGGATCAAAGAACCCGTCAGACATGTTGACCAAAGTTGTCGGTGTTGAGAAATTGAGGCTGTGCGCTGCCTCAGTTAGCCTTCAAGACTGATAGCGTGAAGGCGCCACCAGAGAATAGCAACTCATTTTTTTTCTTTCTTTATGTAACATAGGTTTGAGGGGGAGATTGATAGGAACAAACATATTGTTGTATATGAAAGTAGACAAAAAAAGAAAAATCAAAAAGAGATGAAATATGATGTAAGCACTTACATTGACATTCTTGTGATGTAAGCGCTTACATCAACATTCCTATGATGTAAGCGCTTACATCAGCATTCTTATGATGTAAGTGCTTACCTTAGCAGGGCATTCAAATGCCTATAAATAGGGGTCTCCATCTTTATTTGTAGAACATCCCAAAACTTCTTCTTTCTCTCTTCAGTTAATAAAGAGTTATTCTTTGTGTGGCCGTGGAGTAGGCAAAAATTGTCGAACCACGTAAATCTTGTCTTGTCTTGTCTTATCCAATTTATTGCTTCTCTCCTAAATATTCTTTTCCTTCTATTATCTTGACACGCTTCCCAACATCTATATATCACAAATTCCTGAAATTGTAGGCAGCTTAGTAATGTGACATTTATATTTCAACAAGAATTCAAGAATTCACGCAAAAATTCCTTAAGCATCTCAGCAATGTGACATTTTTACAATTTAAAAGAAGCCAAGTATAATCGTTTTCAAGAATATCATACGAAAGTTTTTCCTAATCTGATCTTGTTATCACAGATTTTGGTGCAATTGTCGTGTGTTAGAAGGATTTTCGAAAGAATCGGCTCAAGTATGTTAAGGCTAAGCCCTTTATTCATTTTGAAATGATCTCTTAATTACATGTGTTTGGTAACAAGGCATAAAGAGAAGTTCATACTTTCGAATTTATATACATTATCCTAGTCTTATAAGTTATAGTATTCTCCCTTATCGGGACTTTATATTCATTTAAATATTATCTTCTTCCAGTCAAGAGAGCGAATGGTCTATATAGATATAGTATTATATTATTTTCACCACTATCGAGCTATAATCAGTGGATAGGCCACTATTGGACAATCTTTGATCAAATGGTAAGTTATATATCGAGCCTATTGTGGCCGAGCGCCTTTGAGCGAGCCAAGAATGGCCAAGATACAAAGCCTAGTATGGCCGAGTGCCTATACTCAAGCCTACTACGGTAAAGCAGTTACACGTTCCAAGATTTATAAAGCAGGACATTTATTTTACTCACTATATTGAGGGAGTTGAGTTAATATTAGTAGGTAATATCTACATATCATATTTACTCTCGGTTACTTTCAGTTATTATATTATCAGTTTCAACGTTCAGTTATTTTATTGTCTTACATACTCAATACATTATTTCGTACTGACATTCATTTTTTTTGGGACGTTGCATTTCATGGGTGCAAGTTCAAATAGATAGATGGGTAGACTTCCTCAGTAGGTGTTGTTCGAGTTCAGCTTTATTGGTAAGCTCTACATCCTTCGCAGTTGTCGGATCTGGAGTTTTGTGTACATCTTGTGTATATAGGTATACAAGTTATGCGTAGGTCGGGGCCCTATTCCGATCACCGACAACAATCAACAGAGGCTTGTAGATATATCATGTCATTTAGGGCAGTAAGTTGGGCTTGTAGGCCTTGTATGTATATTTTTTTTTGTTTGCCAGTTGTAGTAGTTATGATGGCCTTGTCGGCCCAGCTTTATATTGATATTTAGTTAGTATTAGCTTCCGTTAAACTTTATATTTTGCTTCGCAAATTGACTTTCAATGTTGACCATGGACAAAGTATGACATTATATGTTAAGAATCCCATAGTCGCAACTTGATACACAAAGATAGGTGAGACACCGGGTGTCGATCTCGCCCCCCAGGTTCGGGGCATGACAAAAGTGGTATTAGAGCAGCTCTGTCCTAGGGAGTCTACAAGGCGTATCTAGTAGAGTCTTATTTATGGGTATATTATGTACCATACTTATAAGGAGGAGGCTACATGGTAGTTAGGATTGTCACTCTTTTCATCTTACTTTAGATCGTATAGTAGAGCTTATTTGTAAGAATTCAGATTCCTAAATTCTATTATATTCATAATAAAATGATGCTGACATCTAGAAAGATGGTTAGTAAGATATATAGTTGTGGAAGAGTTGAGTTAAAGGAACACGAGTTTGCATCATTCCTATGATGAATTAATGTAAGGTCTTCGATAAAACGTATGTGTACTAAGATGTGTAAGATTCTTTATAAAGATCCCTAAGGAAAGAATGCCTATCCACATTTATATTCCACAATAAACTGTAATAGAGAAACCTCATACTGAGAAACAAGTCATAGAAATTGTATTTAGAATCTAATCTTCGACATGGGAGATCTAAGAAATCAATCTGAGCCAATTCCATATCAGTTATTGGAGACAAGAAGCAAAAAAGCAGATACATTGCTAAGGTGTACACAAATGACAAGGCAAGAACATGTCAGAAATAATAAATTCATGTTCATGGAATTGAATTGAATATTAGAAAAGTTATCCAAACATACGCTTTAACATGATTTCCTTAACCTTCCTCTGAGATCCTATATAGCTTCCCATGCATGACATATTCGAACTTGTCAGCAAGTAATTTCCTGTTACCCTGCCATCACGTTGCAATACCATCATGTATTATTTGGATTTCTAAGAGTGTGTGTACTTGAGTTTTATAATAAATTTATCGGGGTAAATAATTCTAACTCGGATTTGGTTAATATACATGAATATATCATTGTTTTCATCATCCAATTAGTATTTTGAGATGAAAATTTGGAGGAAATTGTAGGAATAATGTTTGAGATTTGAATGTCGATTCGAAGTCTGATTTGAGTTAACCCAGTATGATTGAACTCGTAATTGAATAGTTGTCGGATTTTGTGAATTTTGTTGTGTTGTGAGATGCGGGCCTGTGGTGGAGTTTTAGGATGATTTTGGGCTTTTGATTAAAGTCTAAAGATTCAACATTTATCGATGGATTTGTTTCCTTTGGTATTATTTGATGTATTTGAGTTGCTTTTGGCTAGTTTTAGAGCGTTAGACATCGATTTGAGTTAATTGAATGGCTTGGAAGCTAGTTATAGAACTTCGGAGCAAGGTAAGTCTCCTTTCTAACCTTGTAAGAGGAAATTAACCCCATAGGTGAATAAATCAATATGTGCTTTTATTTTTGGGGGCTACGTACACACGAGGTGACAAGAGTTCATGCATAGCTACTGTTATGCTTAAGAACGAGTAGTCTAGGATCCGAAAGCATGTTATACTTGCGATATTTGTAACCTTATTTTCCATTTAAATTTCTCAAATTATATCGAACTTGGTAAATGAATCTCTTAAAGGCCAAACATCATTTCTTAACTGTTAAAAGAAGACTTGCCATTTTCTTTGGATAATTGCTCCCTGCTAAATTTTTTATTGACTGTTTGAATATGTTTATCTTTGTGGAAGGGCCAAACACCTCGGAAGATTAAATGAATGCAACTATGATTTGTACCGTTCGACCTTCCGGTAGTGCACAATCTCAATATTATGTCGGATCGGCGCACACTACCTCGACATGATTTGCGTATAATTGTATTGCTTGCTTTGAAATTTTTAATAAATGATATTGCCTACCTGGTCTGAGATAAATTAATAAAGGATGAAAAAAAATTTGAAAATCTCCTATTAACAAAAGAATTGCTTGTTTGCCTCATGATTATTGAGTTTACTACTGTTTTATAAAATCCATGATTAATCATATCAGTACATTATTGTTGGCCATAGTAAGTGTCGGAGTCGGCCTCTCGTCACTACTTCTTCGAGGTTAGACTGGATACTTATTGGATACGCGTTATTTTCATACTTATACTATACTTGTTGTATATTTTGTTGTACAATCACATGTATGCCTAGTGGTCATGTGGTCGAACCAGCGTGGTTGATACGGGAATTTCGGTGAGCTACATCTTATGCTACGATCTGCAACTAATAGAGTATCATTCAGAGTATTTTCTTTCCTGTCCAAAGTTGTATTTTGGACATATGCTGTATTTTATTTATTTTTTTCCTAGTTGATGATCATTCATTTGTGACCGCGGATTTAGGATGATTATAGATTATTCATTATTGAAATAGTTAAAGATAACATTGTTTATCCTGAAATGGTAATGACCTGACCCATTCTTACGGGAGTTACCGCCCTGTTTTCCCTGTTTTATGCTTTTATATGTTTCATTATATGTGTTTGGAGAATTTGAAGTAAGTCGGATAGAGTTCGGTTAGAAATGAGACAATTAGTCTCTTTATGAGAAGGTTAGTTTAGAAAAGTCAACCGAATATTGACTTATGAGTTAGAAGACTTGGAATGGATTTCTGATAATTCGACTACTTTCGGGAAATGATTGTGACTTAGGAGCGCAAGCGAAATTGAATTTGGAGGTCTGGTATAGAATTAGGCTTGAATGGGCTAAGTTTGAATTTTGGCGAATTCCGGTTGGTAGGTGAGATTTTGATCCGGGGATTGGAATGTAATTCTGAGAGTTGCAGTAGCTCCGTTAGGTGATTTTGGATTTGTGTGCAAAGTTTCAGGTCATTCGGAGGTGTTTAGGTCGGGTTTTAGATCAAATGCAAGTTTTGGAAGTTGGGTTTAACGTAGGCTTGAATCCGTGGTAATTCGATGATTTGGATATTTATAGTATTTTTATGTTACGAGCAAGTTTGAATGAAGTAATAGATCATATCTGTGCGTTTGGTTGAGATACCGAGGGCCTCGGGGTGATTTCGAATGGCTAACGGGGAGTTTTAAACATGAAAAGTGCAGCAGAAAATTGTAGAGGAATTTTCCTCTATGCGGTCGCGTGGGTATGCCTGCGATCGCATAGAAGGTTCTAAGGGGGGTGAAGATTTGCTCTAAACGATCGTATAAAGGGGTCTGCGATCGTATATGCTTGTGGTGATTAGGCAGTGCGGTCGCGTGGTGGACTCATGTGATCGCGTAGAAAGGGAAAGCAGTGTTATGCGATCGCATGGCCTGTCATGCGATCGCGTAAGAGGAAAATTGAGGGCCTGGATTTTTGGCCTATGCGATCGTAGGGGTAGTGATGCGATCACATAAGGGTCGCTACAATAGTCGGACAGAATGTTTAAAACCCTTTTATCTACGACCCACATTATTTTTATACCATTTTTACTAAGCCAAAAGAGCTTTTTGACCTATTTGAAGAGGGTTTTCAACGGAATTGATTGGAGGTAAGCCACTTGACTAGAAATTGTGAAGAACTAGGGCTTGGTTTTTGAAAACAAATTTTTGTGATTTTAAAGGCCATTTTAGCTTCGTTTTCGATAAACTTTATATGTACGGACTCGTGGTGAGACGAGAAATCCGTTGATATGATTCTCAGAATTTTTCGAGAAGTGGGCCCGGGGCTCAGGTTTTACCATCTTCGTGAATTTTAGTACTTTTCGAGTATTTTTGATTGGGTTATATTTCTTTAACCCATATTTATTTATTCGTCATGATTTTGACTAGATTCGATGCGCGAGGAGGTTGATACAAAAGGAAAAGGCATTGCGGACCAGTCTACGCCCGGTTAGAGGTGAGTAGTTTGTATAGATGATGGCCTAAGGATTTGAAACCCCGATTTATCATATTATGACGCTATATTAGGGCGGGACTCGCACCCCATGGTAGGTGCATGATTTTTTATGACTGGGGATCGTAACTTGATCGATCTCGAACAAGAATGTTTCTATATTGGCGACTGATATGTACCCTGTATTAAATTTATCTGGGCTTATTGCCATGTTTGGGGCCTTATGCCGATCTGTAGCATCCTCAAAGGATGAATATCATTGTGATAGAATGCTTTGTATAACCATTGGTCTCAGTCCTGTGTTTAATCACTGTTATGAAATGCTAAGTCACTTTTCCAGAAGTTAAGTATCTAAAATATGTTATTCTTAATAAATTAGAAACTGGAAAATTAATTGAATCTGTTACATGACTCATATGCATATTATGGAATAAGTATGGATCGGGCTGCATGCCGCAATGATGATATGATGATATTGCGCTTGGGCTGTAGGAGCCCCTCCGGAGTCTGTACACACCCCCAGTGAGCGTCGTCGATATTAAATAGATCGGGTTGTACGGTGCAGCGTGTTCATGTGCATTGCATTGCATCCTTGCATTATACTTGACTCCTATATTTGAAGTTGTTTTGCTGTTGGTTCGTAGTAAGGTGTCAGACTATTAGTTTTAGCTTTACTTTGTGGCATTTCGTGGATTTCTTATCTTCAGACATTTTATATGCTTATTACTCACTGAGTCGGTAGTACTCACCCCTACTCTCTACACCTTGTGTGCAGATTTAGGTACATCGAAGGCTTAGCTGAGTAGTCTTTGTCTCCAAAGCTTATCAGAGTTGTTGAAGTAGCTGTTTGACGTTCGCAGGACCTGACTACTCTTCCTATTTCAGTTTTATTTACATATACATTCGTAAACTTGTGTATTTTTATTCAGATATTGTTATCAAGTTTGTTTTAGAGGCTCTAGACTCGTGACCCCAGATTTTTTAGGAGTGTTTTTTTATCGGACTTAGTATTTCTCAGTATTATTCTTCTATAAATATTGGATTATTATTCTAAAACTATTATATTCTCCTTAAATTGTCGGTTTTAAGATTTACGTTTGATTTGGGAGCGACTGATGGTCAGGCTTGCCTAACTTTAGGGTTGGACGCTATCACGACCGGGTTTGGGTCGTGACAAGTTGGTATCAGAGCCTAGGTTACTAGGCTTCGCGAGTCATGAGCCAGTTTAGTAGGGTCTTGCGGATCAGTACATAGACATCCCTATCTATCCTCGGGAGGCTACAGAACCTTTAGGAAACACTTTACTTTCTTGAAATTCATATCGTGCGGCTTGTTATTATGAAAAATAAATTTTCGTATTCGATCTCGCAGATGGCGAGACCTATGCTAACGGACGTGGCGAACGACCACCAGTACCACCTGCTAGAGGTAGTGGACAGGGTCGTGGTGGTGGTCTAGGCGGACCAGCAAGTGCAGCACCTGCAGACCCACCAGCTGCCCAGGTCCAGGACCAGCCCCCAGCTGTAGATACTCCAACAGCACCTGTTTAGGCACCGGCAGTGCCCATCGTGATTCCTGGCCTCCAGGAGGCTTTGGCTCAGATCTTGTCCGTCTGCACCGGCCTGGCTCATGCGGTTTCAACCACTACATCGGCAACTACTTCTCAGACCGGGGGTGGTCATCAGACCCCTGATAGTCACACACCCGAGCTGGTTGTACAGGTCTTACATACATCTGAGGTAGCTCCAGCTCAGCCAGTTTAGCTAGCTCCACCAGTTGCAGCAGTTGTTCCAGTTGCACTAGTTGTTCCAGTTGCGCCAGTCGCACCAGCTCTAGCTCATATGGTTCTAGTTATGCCGGATGATGAGCAGCGTCGGTTGGAGAGGTTGGGTAGGCTCCAGCCTCGACATTCAGGGGCGTTAAGGGCGAGGATGCCCAGGGTTTTCTGGATAAGTGCCAGCGTATGCTTCGTACTGAGGGTATTCTGGAGTCTAGTAGAGTGGCTTTTACTATTTTTCAGTTCACAGGGCCAGCATTTACTTGGTGGGAGGAGTTCGAGAGGCGTAGGCCTATTGGGGCAGCGCCCCTCACGTGGCAACAATTCTCCACGGTATTCTTGGAGAAGTATGTACCCATTCTCACAGGGAGGAGCTGCATCGTCAGTTTGAGTGATTGACTCAGGGAGATATGACAGTGACTCAGTATGAGTTGAGGTTTACACAACTAGCTCAGCATGCTACTTGGATGATCCCGACAGACCGCGAGAGGATCAGGAGGTTTTTGGATGGCCTCAACTATCCGATCCGCATATTGATGACTAGAGAGAGGGCTACACCAGTTACATTTGAGGAGGTAGTTGATGTGGCTCGTCAGATTGAGACAGATCATCGTCGAGAGCGTGAGGAGAGGGAGGCTAAGATGCCTCGAGGTTCAGGTAGTTTTAGTAGTGCTCCGTCTAGGGGCCAGTTCCAGCGCAACAAAGGTCGTTCCTCCATACCTCCTCAGTCAGGCCGTACAGAGTCCAGTGGGGCTTCGTCGAGCCGTAGTCATCAAGGTTATCAACAGAGCCAACTTGCACTGAGTGCCCTTCCAGCTCAGAGCTCTGCTCCTGCTTCTTTAGCCCATAGTACTAAAGGCATTTTTGGATTATGTACATTCTGATGTTTGGGGTCCTTCCAAAACACCTTCATTGGGTGGGAAGCACTATTTTGTAACCTTTGTTGATGATTTTTCCCGAAGAGTATGCGTGTATACAATGAAGAGCAAAGATATAGTGCTGGGAATTTTTCTCAAATGGAAGACGATGGTGGAAAATCAAACAGGCAGGAGGATCAAGTATATTCGCACAGACAATGGAGGTGAATACAAAAATGATCATTTCAATAAGGTCTACAAAAATGATGGCATCGTCCGACACTTCACTGTCAGACATACACCACAACATAATGGAGTGTCAGAATGTATGAACCGGACCTTGCTGGAGAAGGTACGGTGTATGTTGTCCAATGCTGGCTTGGGCAAAGAATTTTGGGATGAGGCAATTACATATGCATACCACCTCATTAATCGCTTACCATCTGCTGCTACGATGGCAAGACACCATTTGAAAAATAGTATGGAAAACCTGTTGTAGATTATGACACTTTGCACGTGCTTGGCTCAACTGCATATTATCATGTGACAGAGTCAAAATTGGATCCAAGGGCAAAAAAGGCTATTTTTATGGGGAGTACTTCTGGAGTCAAAGGATACCGCTTATGGTGTCCTATGACAAAGAAGTAATATTCAGCAGGGATGTTACCTTCGATGAATCTGCTATGGTAAATAAGGTAACAAATAAAGATACCAAAACAAGATGATGGTGTTTCTAAGCAGGTGGAGTTTGAGGGAAAATTTATTTTTCCTACACAAGCAGCAGAGGAGGAAACAGATGAAGATTATCCTATGGAAGGAGAGCCAGTAGAGGAGATTCCAACTCAGGAACCTCAACAACAACTTGAATCAATAGCAACCAGCAGACCATAAAGGAAAATAACGAAACCTGTTCGTCTCATAGAGACAGTTGTTTGTGCAACCGCAATTGTAGCTGATGATGTTCCTACCACTTATAAAGACGCATTCCAAAGTTCAGAAGAAGATAAGTGGAGGATTGCCATGAATGATGAAATACAGTCCCTTCATCGGAATCATACATGGAGATTGGCCAATCTCCCGAAGAGAAAGAAAGCAATAAGGTGCAAATGGGTATTTGCAAAGAAAGAATGATTTCCTAACCAAGAAGATGTTCGCTACAACGAAAGATTAGAGGCCAAAGGATATGCTCAAAAGGAGGGAATTGATTACAATGAATATTTTCTCCAGTTGTAAAATATTCCTCCATTAGAATTATGTTGGCTTTGGTAGCACAAATTGTGTCACGACCCAAACCGATGGGCCGCGACAGGCACTTTTACATGGAAACTTGGAGGAGGAAATCTATATGACTCAGCAAGAAGGATTCAAAGATGCTGGAAAGGAAAATATGGTGCGCAAACTTGAAAAATTATTGTACGGATTGAAACAATCTTCTAGACAAAGGTACAAGCGATTTGACAAGTTTATGTTGCAGCAAGGGTACAAGAGAAGCAAATACGATCATTGTGTGTATTTGCGCAAGCTTAAAGATAGTTCCTTTATATATCTTCTCCTATATGTTGATGATATGTTAATAGCTTCCAAGAATTCGGAAGAAATTGATAAATTGAAGATTCAACTGAAGAAGGAGTTCGAGATGAAGGATCTGGGTGAGGTGAAGAAAATTCTTGGCATGGAGATAATAAGAGATAGACGTTCAAAGAAACTCTGTTTATCTCAGAAAGAATATTTGAAGAGAGTACTACAACATTTTGGCATAGATGACAAGACTAAGCCAGTTAGTACTCCACTTGCTCCCCATTTTAAGCTAAGTACTACTATGTCGCCAAAGGATGAAGCTAAACAAGAGTATATATCAAATGTACTAGGTCTATCCGAACCTGGTAGATATGCTAAACTCCCCGAACTCTCCGCCCGACGACTCAAGGCATCGGCAACCATATTGGCCTTGCCCGATTGATAAAGAATAGTAATATCATAGTCCTTCAACAGCTCCAACCACCTCCTCTGACGCATGTTCAAGTCCTTCTGCTTAAGCAAGTGCTGCAAGCTCCGATGATCGGTGTAAATCTCACAAGGAACCCCATACAAGTAATGACGCCAAATCTTCAAATGCGTGAACAATGGCAGCTAGCTCCAGGTCGTGGACAGCGTAGTTCATTTCATGCACCTCCAGCTGTCGGGACGTGATAACTAGGAATTTTGCATGCTTTTGAACCCCTTCTTACCTTAGCTTTGTGCATAAAATATGATTAAATGGCTTTGAATTACTTACAAGTGCGCTCTTTTGCAGGTTTGAGCGAAAAAAGGATGAATATCGTCAAAGCGGCTCAAAAAGGAGTGAAACCGGCAAAGCGTCAAAGAAGAGAAGAAGGACTTCAAGGAAGCCTGTGCGGACCGAACTGTTTTGGTGTGCGGCCGCGCAGGATGATTCAGAGACACTCAAGTCCGAGCTTTATCTGCGCGGACCGTACTGATGTGGTGTGCGGCCACGCAGGAGAAGATCAGAGAAGCCAAAATTACAGACAAAACCCACGCGGACCACGTCCAATACTGTGCGGTCCGCAATGAAGAAGACCAGAGCAGGAAATGTCTAAGGAACAAGTCCCACGCGGCCGCGTGCCATATCAGTGCGGCCTGCGTGGGTATAGGATCAGAGAGCTGTTTTCAATCAAATTTATGCAGTGCAGCCGCATGACAATTGTACACGGTCCGTGTTACTGTACACACGCGGCCGACCGACCCCATGTGCTGGTAAGTGCCTGGCCTAACCCCGGCGAAGTAGTGACGAGGTCAGATAGGACTTACTAAAAACAACCTGTGCAGATATATATATATATATATAGAACAACAACAACAGAAAGAACAACAGGATTATATGTGAAGTATACAACTAAAAAGGGAACATGTTCAGAAAATATTGAACAACAAGAGCAGGTCATCTGTGACAACGTTAAACCAAAATCACATTATTTACTTTCATAAGTGGTCGGCACGCCACACGATCCCATAGTATGTATCATAAGTGGACGGCATGCCAAACGATCCTAATAAATATAATATAAGTGGACGGCATGCCACACGATCCCAATAAATATAATATAAGTGGACGGCGTGCCACACGATCCCAATAAATATAATAAAGGTGGACGGCGTGCCACACGATCCCAATAAATATTATATAAGTGGACGGCATGCCACACGATCTCAATAAATATAATATAAGTGGACGGCGTGACACACGATCCCAATAAATATCATATAAGTGGACGGCGTTCCAGACGATCCCAATAAGTATAATATCAGTTGACGGCATGCTACACGATCCCAATAAATATCATAAATGATTCATATAGCCTCTCTCAAGTAGTTTCCCCTTTAGGGAAAACTCGGCAATATAACGATCTACCCAATAAGGGTACCACTAGCAGTCCAAACATCCCAATAATGGGGATTACATATAACGCTCAACCGAATAAGGGAGCAACAAAAATCATAATCTACACGTCCCGGCAAGGGATCCAACCACATCTCTTTACAATACTTACAATTTTGACTTCATAAAAGTCACTACCATTTGAGCCAAAGCTCCAAGAAATCTCATGCTTCTTAAATAATTTCTCAACTAACTCATCATGTTGATTCATCATTTACTAGGAATGATTCTCAAAATATACCCCAAGCAAGTACAAATAAGACTCACGGTCATGCTAGACGCCAGTGTATAGATACTCGTCACCATGCCTATACACCGCACTCGATCATTTAGCAAATAGCAAGCAATGATACTCTAGTCCTATTCCCTCAAGCCGAGATTAGATCAAACACTTACCTCGGTCCGAAAATAGCAATCAATCCTCTAGCACCGCCTTTCCTCTAGAATCCGACTCCGAAACAATGGTATCTAGTCATTTTCAATCCAATAACATCAATTAGGGCTCAATAACACAATCTTATAGCCTAGAAATGAAATTCTCATCATTCTTCCAAAAATAGCAAAATCCGACATCGAGCCCACATGGTCCAAACTCGAGGCTCGGACCAAATTCCAATCACCCATAACCCCACGAGTTAGAATATATGATTTATTTCAAAATAAAACCTCAAATTGAGGTTGAATCACCCAAAACCCCACAAGCCCTAGTTCTACCCAAAATCCCCATTTCTACCTTGAATTCATGACTTAGGGCTAGGATTAATTAGGATTAGGTGAAGAAATAATGAAGAAATGATGTTAGAAAAACTTACCCTAGGAGCTACTTGTAACTTGAAAATGGAGGATGGAGGAGAAGAGCCCGTATGAGTTTTGTGTGACAAATCCCGTGCTTCTGTTCTATTTTTATGAATAATCTCTAGGCAAAAATGCCCTATGCGATCGCATACAAGGCATTGCGATCGCATAGGGTAGGGAGCTAATGCACAGCGATCGCATGTGGCATGATGCGAATGCATAGAGTAAATGTGACTGGGCCAGGGAAATGCTCTATGCGATCGTGAGGTGGGCAATGCGATCGCATAGGTTTGGGAAGCTGAGCAATGCGATCGCACAAGGAGAGCTGCGATCGCATAGAACAATTTTGGGCTCCCGAATTTTACACTATGCGATCGCGGAAGGACCTACGCAATCGCATAGAACATCATACCAGATACCAGCAACAGCTCAAAAATACCAGATTTTCAATGCAAAAACATCCCAAACCACCTCTGAAACACTCCCGAGCCCCCGGGGCTCCTAACCAAATGCACACACTAACTCAACAATATCATACGAACTTGCTCGAGCGATCAAATCACTAAAATAACATCAAAAATAAATAATCAACCCCCATAACGCAAGATTTCCTTTTTAAAGTTCATAAATCTCTAACTTTAGCTATTTAGGTCCGAAACACGTCAAACGACATCCGATTTCGACCAAACTTCACAGGAAGCGCTTAACCAATATTTAACACATGTACCGGGCATCGGAACCAAAATACGAGCCCAATACCTATATTTTCTAACTCATTTTCATTTCCATTTTTTCCTTATTCATTTCAGAAAACAATTTAACGGAAAAATTCTTTTACCGGGGTTCTGGACCTCGGATTTCAACTCCGGGTACATGTCCAAGTCCCATATTTTTCTACGGACCTCCCGGGACCGTCACATCACCGGTTCGGGCACGTTTATCAAAAATGTTGACCAAAGCCAACTATATCAATATTAATATCAATATTCTTCAAATTTTCCATTCATATATCTTAACACAACAACTTTCCGGCTTCGCGCCTGAACTGTGCACGCACATCGAAGCAACTGAGAGTGCGGTTTCCAAGACCTCGGAAGCGCGGAAAAAGGGAGAAATACGGTGATAACCCCTTTAGGTCGTCACATAAGTGATATCTCCTGATCATGATCGAAAATGTTGCATATTGGATAAGGAGAAAGACCACTTACACAAATAGAACACGGTTTAGGAAAAGGATAGAGTTAGAGTATGAGATCAAGTAGAAGTCTTTCACCATGAAAGAGAGAACAATCAGTATCCTAGTCATTATCTAATTGCTAACTCCTTAAATATTAGTGTTGTTCTCTTTTACATGTAAAGCACATAAGCAGAAGTTAAACATGAATTGAAAGCAAAATAGCAAGGCAATTTTGCAAGCAATTTATGTGTGATTCAAGCGTGCAAACCTGAAGCTACTTGAAAAAGATAGAAGAACCAGTTCCAAGTGTCTATCTTTTATTCTAGTTCAATTGTAGTATGTGATTTTACATTATACCTTTCAGCTTATTTAGAAGCAACTGTATTAGGTATTTACAGTTTTCAAGTTAGAGTTAACTTGAAGTTGTCGCAACAGTTGAGGTTGGTTGCTACAACGGGATTAGAGTTAATCCTAGGTTTACAAAAGAGTTTTTGTAAATGTAGTTTTCAGATCAGTAATTTTAGTGGAGAGTTTGGAAAAATCCTACTGGAAGCTAAGGTAGGGGTGATTTTTTCACCTTTTGAGCCAGGTGTTTTCCACGTAAAAATATATGTGTCCATTATTTTCTATATTTATTATTCCGCAATAGTAATAGTTGAAACACATAGAAGAAACAGGTGCTTCTATTATCAAGTTAAGCAAAAACTGGATACAACATAAATCACTCTCCCATGTTGTGGTTATTGAAGTATAAAACAACGTATGAGTATGACGTTTGTTGGCACTAGATTAATATACAGACTGAAATAAATTTTACCATAAACTACGAGTAAACCACATGCATGTAAGGTCTATAAATGTAGCCGATTAAATTCTTTCCGCCATAGTAGACTATCTAATTGGATATATATGAGTACGACATTTGTTGGTGCTAAATAAGCCGTTAACGTTTATTTATATAAAATATAGATGGGATGGTCCTCTTTATCCTTATAGGTGGGCGGGCACATGAACACTTTTGGTAAGCTCAGTAGGAAGAACAATTAGAGGAACCATTATCCATGATGTTTGCTAAGCTAATTATTCATGTTATTGCCTCTTATCTTGTGAAAAAAACCAGTTTTATGAGGTTGATTACCTGTTGAAATTTTGACTTTTGATAAAGAAAAAGTGAGTCGAAGCAATTTGAGATTTGCTTTTGTCCAATTTTCGTGGCTATCCTTAATTATTCCCTTTTCGTTGCCACAACTAATAAGAGTGAAGAAGTCTGCCTATAAATATAGGGCCTCATTTTCTTCTTTCAACCCCAATTAACCAGCCAGCTTTCTTCAGAGAAACCATCTATCATGGCAACCAAAATGATCACTCTCATCAATCTTAATTTTCCCCTTAGCAATTTTCCTCACTACTCTCTTCTATTCATCAGAAGGAAAAACTAGTAATACTACTGGCCATGGATTTAGCATTCAGCTTATCCACCCTTCTTCAAATTAAAAGTGGATAATTAAGCTTAGTACTAAATCCATGGCCAGTAGTACTACTAGTTTTTGCTTCTGATGAATAGAAGAGAGTAGCGAGGGAGATTGCTAAGAGGAAGAGATTAGTGAGAGTAATTTTGGTTTCCATGATCGATGTTTTCTCTATAGAAATTAAGCTAGCTAGCTGGTTATTAATTGTGTCAACATCATACCCATCCCGGTGAAACAACTAAAGAATGAAGAAATGAAATAACATATCAACATTTGAGGGTGAGTGACAAATAAATAGATAAATAACTTTTGTGAGATTGAGAGTTAGTTCGATTACCATAAAGTGAAATTAACCCCAATATTTGACGATCAAATAACTTACTTTAGATAACATCCACATGATAGAGACAACTATTGTCTCAATTTGGCGCAATTTGTGGGTTATAAAGAAACAATCATCTTTATCAAGATCATACCCAACCAAGAGCTAAGACAAACAATGTCATGTCCAATATTAACAAAACTAGTAATTGAGTTCAACTTTACCTCTGCATTTTGCAATTAAAATCTTATCAAAGGAATATCTGAAACACGCAAGCCTCAATAACACAATTAATTGTTTTCTAGAGGATTCAACTTTATTTCACACACTCTCATTACTATTTTCAACTCCGAGAAGAATTGTGTTGATAAGAAAGTAATCTATGGCAATGTTTCCCTCGTTATCGTTTTTTGAACCTTAGCAATATGGCAATTCCTATTCCGCATAATTATTTTTATCACATGAGCATTTTTATTAATTTCACATATTTTAGTTTTATAACTTCAACTCAATTTTAAAGTCATCTGCATTTTTCTGAATGGCTGTCGTGGTATGAATGGACGCTTGATGTACGTTATGTATTCGTACGGTGGAGTGTGGAACCAGGTATAGCGATTCATGTGTTACATATGTGTTGGAGACTAGAAGTTCTCGTAATCCGCATATGCGGTGGTTGTATATCGCGTGTATCGGCACCGTTTTGTGATTATTGGAAATCGGAAGCCCTAGTGGCTCTCTCTTAGCTTGATATGATGAATTTGGGTTATAATACCTTATTTCAGACTGGTTGACATAAGTCAGGTTGTCTAGACTAATGTGATATGGACTATGTCGGAAAATGGCACAAATTGCGTAGCGGAGAGCATCGGAGTATGCTCCAACAGAGTAGTTGTACCCAGGACCAACGGACGACTGGTAGGCATTACTTTGTCAGTTGAACCTTAGGGGCGGATGTTAGTATAAAGGTATCTACCATTGATTCAGTTCCGGTATTGAGAAACGTTGTCGGATGCGTTTCATGTGGCCGAGCTTGAGGCTATATATATATGTTTGCTGTAATGAGAAAATTTGACTCGATATGCATTTCCTTTTTGCGAGATTTATGCGTGGATCGGGTGGCACGCCACCGCAGGTTATTTGGATCGGGTGGCACGCCACCACAGGTATGGTATCTGGATCGGGTGGAATGCCGCCACGGGTATGTCATTGGAACGGGTTGCACGCCGCAATAGAATATTGTGAAAATATAGTTAGTTATAAGCTACCTGGTATACAATACTTCCTCGCTTCTGAGGAAAAGACCGTTTTGAGTATCGCTTGGCGAGTGGCACATCGGTTGTGTCCTTTCAGGATTTAATAGCATACGTTAATTGTTTCACCGTGGGTGAGGTTGATTGCTTGGGTTCAAGACCTAGATCTGTGCGTGGCTAACCGTTTTGAGCTTGGTAGCTTGAGGTGCTTCATGAGTAATAATGTTAGGATAGAATCACGAATCTTGGCAAGGCCACGTGATGTTATGACCTCTCGAGAAGGATTCAGGTACCCTATTTCTATGATACGAGACGCGATCTCGGATCTATGTTATGATGGCACAGAGGAATTGAATTGCAGCTCTTTTGCTGGAGACAGTGATCATGATTTGAGCTGTCATGATTCGAGTGTGTTCAGGCGTTTCTATTGGAGCCTATGTTGTTCTCATCGCGGCTTAGGCCGGTGGTTGAGATGTCATGTCACCAGTGCGGTGTGTCATAATCGAAATGACCGTTGGAGTCATTAATGAATACGAGCATATTGGATCTTACCTATTGTGGTATCAGTTTTTAAAGGGGAAACAAATTCACGAATGGTTAACCTGAGAGATGGGTTCGGTATATTGCGTGCTTCAGCTGCCTTGGGCATGATATGGAGGTGTTGGAATAAGACTCTATCTAATGAAAGAGGTTTTCAGCTAGTATTTTGTTATTGTGGCCAGTTGTTGTGACTAGATCTATCGTCTCAAGTGATTGGGTTGTCGATACATCATATGATCTCACCCGGAGTAGTGAATATGGGTAATTGCAGTGGATTCGAGTGTATCCCGAGTATAGGCATGGGATTAGCATTTGGCATATGATTTCGGAAAGTGCAATGTGATTTATGGTTCAGATGGTCTGTGAAATTTTGACTATATGGTGTTTTCGGACTTATGTGAGATAGGGTGACGTATGATCGCTCGAATATATGCTTGGTAAGGTCATTCAGCTATTGGGTTGCTTCTAGTACAACTCTGAGTACGCTCGAGGACGAGCGATTGTCTAAGTTGGGGAGAATGTAACGACCCGGCCCGTCGTTACGGGAATTTACCACCCCGTCATGTTGCAATTACATGTTTTATGCTTTTATATCGGTGTTAGAGCCTATCGGGTGAGTTAGGAGTGAATTGAATTGAAAATGAAGCAAATAGCATGTTTGAAGGAAGTTTGAATATGAAAAGTCAACCAGGAGTTGACTATAGAGTTAGAGTGCTCGGAATCGGATTCTGATGATTCGACTAGTTTCGGGGGATCATTTATGACTTAGGAGAGCAATCAGAATTGAATTTGGAGGTCCGGTGTAGTTTTAGGCTTGAATTGGCTAAGGTTGAATTTTAGCGAAATCCGAACGGTAGGTGAGATTTTGATCCGGGAGTCGGAATGGAATTCCGAAAGTTGCAGTAGCTCCGTTAGGTGATTTTGGATGTGCCTGCAAAATTTCAGGTCGTTCGGACGTCGTTTGATCGGGTTTTGGATTGAATGTTAGTTTTGAAAGTTTTGAAGAAACTTAGGCTTGAATCCGTGTGTAATTGGTGATTTTGATGTTTAGGATGGTGTTTTTATGATTGGAACAAGTTTGTATCGTGTTTTGGAGTATGTTGGTGGTTTTCGTTGGGGTCTCGGGGGCCTCGGGGTGAATCCGGACCATCATCCGGCATTTTGAAGCAAGGAAAAGTCTGCTATAAATTGCAGATCTCTGGGCAAGATTTTAGCCTTCGCGTTCGCGAGGGCAAAGCCCGCGTTCGCGAAGGCCAGGCAGGGCAATGCATCGCGTTCGCGTGGGAGAAGGCTGCATTCGCTAAGGTGAAACAGGCGAAGCCTCGCGTTCGGGTGGGGACCTACGCGTTCGCGTAGGAGAAAGATGGAGACCATCGCGATCGCGTGAAAGGGAGACGCGTTTGCGTAGAAGGAAAATCAGACGGCTGGGAACTAGTGCATCGCGAACGCGTTGGGGAGGTCGCGTTCGCGAAGGTCAATCCGGAGCTGGGCATCGCGAACGCGTGGCAATGAACGCGAACGCGTAGAAGAAAAGTCCCAGGCGGTGAATTAAAACCAGAAACATTTCACATACGAGTTTCATTTCACAAAACATAATTTTTGAGCCCTTGAGAGAAGAAATCACGGGAAAACGCCGGGAAATCATCGGGTATTCATCGGAGGTAAGTTTCTTGACTCAAAAACATCATTTTATGGTAGAATTAACATCAATCTTCATGAATTTGGGTAGAAATTGTGAAGGATTGTGGCCTAGATATTAAAAACGAAAATTTGGGTTTTGAAAGGCCAATCGAACTCCGATTTTGGTAAATTTTATATGTACGGACTTGTGGCGAGACGAGGGTTCTGGAAATATGAGTTTCGAAATTTTTCGAGATGTGGGCTCGGGGCTCGGGTTTTGCCAATTTCGTGATTTTTGATATTTTTTTCGAGTTCTTTCGATTGGGTTATGTTCCATTAGCCTATTTTGATATATTTGTGCTGATTTGTGCTAGTTTTAACGTGCGTGGATGCCGATTCGAGGAGCTAAGTCATCGCGGGCATGAGCTTTCGTTGGTTCGAGGTGGGTAATTCTTGTAAATGATGTCTTGAGGGTTAGTAAACCCCGGACTTGCACATCTTAGTGTTGTGTTGAGGTGACTTGCATGCCGAATAACGGGCGTGGGGTAGAGCACCATTGGGGATCGTGACTTGGTCCGTCCCGCGTAATAAATAATAACACCTAATTGTTAAAATGAATTGGACTAATTATCACGTTTGGGCTTCGTGCCAATTATTTGAATCCTTCAAGGATTGGTATCATTGTTTTGATAACACTGAGCATATTTTATTCTAAATTTAAGGTTTAAAATGGTATTTTGCTATTCAGCATTTTTATAAGGTTATGAAAAACTTGAACAAGGTCTTAATAACATTTTTTTTAGCTGTGAGCTAATATGATATTGTTGCCCGTAGGGCTTTCTTGATTATTTGTTAGACTGATTGGGGCCGAGGGCCATATGTTAGGACATGACATTTTATGTGAGCATATGCATACACATGCATGGATCGGACTGCACGCCGCAATGGTATATGGATCGGGCCGCGCGCCGCAGCAGGTGTGATATTGATATTGTGCTTGGGCTGTAGGAGCCCCTCCGGAGTCTGGACACCCCCAGTGAGCACGGGTACCCAAAAGGATCGGGCTACACGCCGTAGCGATCATATGCATTGCATGGCATACATACATTGGTTTACGTGTACTACGTGGCATAACATTTTAGCACTCATACTTTACTGGCACATGTGCATTTGTTGCTTTATTGACCGGATCTCCTGGTATAAATTGTTAAGGAGTGCTGAGCCCGAGAGGCTGATTTGAGTGCTGACTTGCACTGCTTGAGATTCTCCCAGGTATTGGTATGTTATAATGAAAGAAAGTAGCTAAAAATTGAGATTTCTAAATAATCTACTCACATATGCTAAAAAGGAATAAAATGATAGTGTTTTGAAGTTTTATGATAGTTCCTGTATTGTGTAGCAAGAGATAGTGCCTTGCGTGATTTTCTTCCCTTCAGCATTATTTACTTTTATTACCGCTGAGTTGGAAGTACTCACACTCGACTCCCTGCACCTTGTGTGCAGATCCAGGTACATTACAGCAGAGCTGATTCCATTGCGGCTCGGGAGTGCTTTTGGACGGTCGAGGTAGCTGCCAGCGTTCGCAGGACCTGATTCTCCAGTTTGTCTATATTTTGTTCTGATCACCCCACACTTGTGCACAGTTATATTCACTATTTACACTTGTATATTCCGTAGAGGCTCATGACTCTTGACCCTTCGGTCTATGGGAGTTGGCACGTGTTGGGACTTGGTTCCCTGTTTTTAATATGTATCTATCACTGTTGAATTTTTTCCGTATGCTTAAATTAGATAAAATGAGCTTATGGCTCCGTGATTGTTGTTAATTGGTCAGGCTGGCCTAGCAGTGTGCTGGGCGCCATCACGACCGGATTTGGGGTCGTGACATTCCCAAAGTTAGCTTTTCTAACACAAGGGCGAGACATGATACAATCGTTGAGAAAAAGTTACATGGAATAAATTATTATTTATACAACTAGATCCTCGAATAAAATAATATGAACTTGAAGTTCATAAACAGATAATTCATCTGCAATATATTGCAAAGCATACCAAACACATTTGCTGACCCGAAGAAAGTAACTATATTCTCACTGAAAATGCTCCTATTAAGTCCTAGAAGGACAAAGTCTATGGTACGCTTAAAGCATATAAACTAACCAGTTTCAAACAAAATTCTTGATAAAAAGATGAGCAAATGATCAAAATGATCATAATAAATGTGGCAAGTGATCTAGAAGATCACATGATATGACACTTCATAAAATCTCAGAAGAGATTCACATACCTGATTATATTAATGAAGAGATTTTTATGTTATGTCTATATAAAAATAATGAGGTTGGAACCGATATAAAATATTTGTCTACGACGCCTATGATAGGCGCTAAGTATAAATGAGGATCTTAAGGCTGCCGAGACAAACACAAAAATATTTTCCAAATAGGCGATACACAATTCAAATAGAATTGGTTTAATATGAAAGATATGTAGTTCAAACACTTGAAAGTATAAAGTAAATGGTGTGTGTTATCACTTTTATCTATCTTATATGTCTAACATGACATGAAAACGTGATATGCACCTAAAGTCTAGTTATATGACTTATATGACAATCCCCGAAGGATTTAAATTGCTTAAAACATATAGAATTCTTGGTCATGAAGTGCAATTTGTACACAATTGTATCTTGCTATAACTATAAGCATGATAATATGATAGCGAAAAATTTCAAGGTGCAACATATTCATTGGAGTTAGTATGGCTATTTTATTCATTAATATTTGCCGACGCCAACCTTCAAGAAGGTAGTGCGCAAGATTAGAATGTGAAGGCTCAAGGATGTGAATTGATGTTCTCACAAAAAGGAGTTAATACGCGTTGTAATCTTTTTTTCTCACAAGCTTTTGTTCCACTGAGTTTTCCTTGCAAGGTTTTTAACGAGGCAACCAAATGGCGTATTTCTAAATATGTGCACTCTTTTTCCTTCTCTAGAATTTTTTCCATTAAGTTTTATTTTAGTTAAGGTTTTAACGAGGCACATTATCTGTTGAATATACATTCAAGGGAGAGTATCATAAATAGAATTCTATTTAAGGTGAATGTCTATATATTAGAGAGATTTTACGGTTTGTCACTTGGTGGCTAAGTCACTTTTTTCCTATAAATAGAGGGGTTCTATTCCATTGTAATTGATCCCAAATCAATAAGAATTCTCTTTCCGTACTTTTAATACTCTTCTTTTTCTTTTATTGTTTCATAACATTATCTAATTTTTACGGTTCGATAGCTAACTTTAATTTTTCCAAGGCTCTATTTGTCAGGGTGTTTGGATTGGCTTATAAAAAGTAATTTTTAAGCTAAAAGGCAAAAGTCGTAAGTTGGTAATACCCAACTTTTGGCTTTTTGACTTATTTTTATACTTTTTATACCTAAAAATAAGTGCTTTTAAGCACTTTTTATCATTGCCAAATACCACCAAAACTTAAAAAGTGCTTAAAAGCCTATAAGTAGTTAAACACTTAAAATAAGTCAATCCAAACATACTCTGTGTCTCAAATACCCTATTGTTATACCCAATATTTTAAAAGGTGGGGGCGTGATGCGAGGCTTTTTACCTTTGATGAGGCAAGGTGTAAGCCCTGAGACATGGGGCGTAAGTCCCAAGGATCTTTAAATTTTACTAATTTCTATAATTTTAAGATAGTAAAAACTAAAAAAATAATTATAAAAATTACATTGAAATTATATAATTATAACAAATAATCAATTTAAAATATTATAAATTACAATTCAACTATAAATAATATGCAAAGTTGCAACATCGTTACAGCTCAAACATCAAAAGTAATGTATTCGATACGAAATCTTATATGTATCTTTTAAAGAGTAATGAATCTTGAAGAATTTGGATATTATAATTTGACATTTATCTTGAAATACTCCTTTTATTTAATATGCTTTGTACTTGAAAGAGAATTTATATAAAAATAAAATTCCAAATTAAATAAGATTCTACCATCATTTATTTTTAAGTTTCAACAAGTTAATAAAGTGACACATAATTCACCATACAATATCATGATAACTAATTATTTGTAGTTACTAGCTAATACTGGGCTATTAAATTAATAAATATTATATCTCATAAACATGAAAACAATATTATTTAGAAAAAATAACTATAAACTAAACTATAAAATATTATATAATAAAGACATAACAAAAGTTAATAAATAAATACTTTTTAAACGAAAGATTTATTTAAAATTAACTATCATAGCAGTCTTAGTGGATAACGTGCAATAATTTATATTTTGATTCTGACATAAAATACTCTCCACTTAATGATTTATGATTAAGAAAAAAATAATTTTGATTAGTCAATGATTTATTAAGAAAATTAAAGGATTTGTAAGGTTAGTTACATAATTCTATTAGGCGAGCTCAGTATGTTGGACGTTAGGCGTGTCTGGGGCGTAAGCCCCGATGATCCAGGTGTAAATCTCATGGAACTAAGCCCACACATAAGCGCATAGGTATTTTATGAGTGTTCCGTCTTGGGCAAGCCAATGTCGAATCCCAATTATGCCTTTTAAAACACATGTTATACCAACAACAAAAAAAGTAAAAATAAATTATGACCAACCAGCTAATTTATATTATCGGGAGAAAAGATAAAAAAGAAAGACCGACCAACTAATATGGGCGGAAGAAACGTATTCAGTCGGATCGGCCAGTGGGGAAAATTTAAGGATATTAGAGCCCCGCGGCTCCAGCAGTAAATTTCCAGTATTGAGCTAACTCAATCTCAATTACCAAGAAACTGAGAACCACCATGGCTCAAACCTCTTCCGTCAATGGCGGAACCGATCAGGTCCAATCCTGCTCTGCTCTGCGTTTTAGTCTTCCACTTTTTATTTTGAATTAGTTTGCTGGTTTTCATTTTGCCATATCTATTTTTCTTTTTACCAATAAATTGAAACCTTTCCCATAGGAAGTAAGTAAAATTTAGTTTAGATGATCGCGGTTTCTTCTCAATTTTGATGAATCTTTTATGCCTGCCCAAATTCAAATGTGAACCTTTTCTTTTTTAACTGTTATTATCGGTTGTCAGGTTTTGGTGGAGGAGACATCCAGTGTTAGAACATTCATATTAAATAGGCCTAAGCAGCTCAACGCTCTTTCTCATCAAATGGTATGTCAATTATGATATTTAGGGAGTATTATTTTTTGGAGTACTGCTTTCTTTGTTCTTTTTTTTTTCCATTTTGTTGCCCTTGTGTGTGTGCAGGGGCGAAGCCAGAAAACTATTTAAGGGTGTTCAAACTTGAACAGGAAAAAAAATCTCAACAAGTAGGTAGACCGAAAAATTTAACTTAAACAACGTGATATCGAGCTAATTTATAAGAATACGGGTAATAGTACAAACAATTCGATATAACGAAACTAATATAAAGAAGCGTCAAAAAGAGATTCTACTTATTACAAACATACTCGACGAGGCTTCATCTCTTGAAATGTTTTTATAATAGACTCATTAGAAATAATACTAAATACTTCTCTTTCTACATAAGGCACTATGCAACCGCCTAAAAGGTCATCATCCATTCGATTCCGCAAGTCATTCTTGATAAACTTCATTGCTGAGAAAGCTCTTTCAACGGTTGTGAAGAAGCAACGCAAGTTTCACTAAGAGAAATACAAGAGGATAAACTGAATGCTTCTTTGTCTTAACTAATCTTTTTGAAAGATCAGAAAGCCCATTTAGATTGGAGAACCTTTCATCAAAATCACGAACATCAATAATGTAACTCGCAAGTTGATTCTCAAGAGAACTCATCCCAAATTCATCAAAGTCATTAGGATACAATTCAACCATCTTCATTATTTTTCTGATATCAAAACTTGAAAATGCGTCAATTGGATTCAAACATGAAACTCCATGAAGCAACTCAGTCGTCACTTCGTCAAAACGATCATTAAGTTCTTGAACTTGCCAATCAAGAACTTTACAAAACACATCAACACGATAATGATGAAAAAAAGTATAATCGGCAGGTTTTCGCCGTGATCTTCCAGAGTTAACATATAGATCATCAAAATTAGGCACCAAAATATTATGCTTGATACAAAACATAGAAACTTTATCAACAAAAAAATCCCATTCATCATCCCTCCTTAAAGTTTGCAATCTTTTCTTTGCTACTTGAACAAGTAGCATGGCATTTGCAATATCTTGCTCTTTTTTTTGTAAGGATATATTCAACTCATTTGTGATCTCCAAAATACCTGTCATTAAATGCAATAAGAAAGCAACCTTATATGTTTGACAAGCTTTGAGATACCCCGATGCCTTAGCTCTATCATCTAAAGTACCTGTATCTTCAACAAGTGTATCAAGAACATCAACAATAGAGCCAAACATACGAATAAAGTTTCCAAATGACTTGTAGTGAGATCCCCAACGAGTATCACCAACTCTAACAAGACCGAGTTCTTGATTCAAGCCTCTACCTGTTTTTAGTTCACCCATATCTAATGCCTCATGGAGTTTTTCTTTTTGAGAATCTCTAAATTCATCCACACGTTTAAAAGAAGCTCCCAACACATTCAAAATATTTGAAACCAATAATACAAGTTCAGCTACTTGAACACACTTCTTAGAAACCGCAACTAGAGTCAATTGAAGTTGATGTGCAAAACAATGAATAGAATGAGCCGATCTACTTTCTTGTTTAATCAACTTCTTAAGACCTTTAATATCACCTTGCATATTGCTTGCCCCATCATAACATTGTCCACGTATAGAAGATAAACTTAAAGAATGATGAACAAGAACATCGACAATTGCTTTCTTTAGAGATAAAGTACTAGTATCTCGAACATGAACCATGCCAATAAACCTCTCCATCACACTTCCTCTTTTATCGACATACCGTAAAACAATAGCCATTTGCTCTTTGCGTGACACATCTAAAGACTCATCAACTAATAAAGCAAAATAGTCACCATTTAGATCCTCTATTATAGCCTTAATAGTTTCTATCTTACATGCGGTCACAATTTCTTTTTGAATATCTGAAAAAGTCATCTTATTATTTTTTGGAGCATGTTTCAACACAAAAGGTTCAATCTTGTCACATTTAGCCGCATACCAAGAAAGAATTTCAATAAAATTACCCTTGTTCAATGAAGTTTCACTTTCGTCATGACCGCGAAAAGCAAATCCTTGAGTCAAAAGAATCCTTACCACATCAACTGAAACATTTAAGCGAAGCCAATACTCACGCTTAGTTTGATCAGACTGTTTGTCAAATGCAGCAATAATAGACTGTTTTTGTTGTATTAGATCATCACAATTTCTACTTGCTTTATTGTGAATACTATTTGGCAAACCAACATGTTTCTTAAAGCATTTTTTTCTGTTCCAATTCCTAAATTTTACTTGAAAAAGCATCACCACCACCTTGCTGATTACTTTCTCCCTTAAATAAATAACAAGGTAAACAATATGCAACATCGGTACTTACACTATACTCCAACCAATTAAATTCATCAAACCATAGAGGATTAAAACGACGCATAAATCCAGAAAAGTGAGATTGAGGGAAGTCATGATACCGAGGTTGACAAGCACCACCTTGAATGTATGCCCTCCTTATTTCATCGCGATGGTTTGGATGATACTCCAGTATTGGAGTTCTTTTAGCTGGATCGGATTGTGGAGCAATTGTATTAATTTCTTGTCTTAGAGAAGAATGCGAGGGAAAATCTGACTGATCGGCATTTTCTTCTCTGTTAGATTGATTTTGAGAACCCGAAGTTATTTTTGGTACTTAGTTGTAAAATTTCAACAAGTTCATTGCAACTTCAATTCTCTGAATGTAGTAATTAGTTAAAATATATTACTCCTCAATAATTAAATAAACAAAAGGAATATCAACAATTTGTGTTTAAACTTACAACAAGCAATATACTTATATACATAAATGCTAACTAATTACTCACAATGTACTGTCCCAAAAATATTTATCATATAAAAAATCAGAGAAATTTAGCACAACTGAAACTTTGAAGCAAAAAAGGAAAAGAAAGACAAGAGATTCGAAGTACCAACCAGTTCAATGGCGGAATAGAGTATTCGGACAGTCGGAAACTCGAAATAACCGGCGAAGACGGAGAGGGAGAGCGGCAAGAATTTTCCAATGAAAAAATTTGTTAGCAGAGAAATCAAAGAAGATGAAGATTTTGGTCTACCTAGGTTTCGGCAAAGATGGAGAATTGAGATGGGAATTTTGGCAAAGAAATCACAGAAGATGGAAAATTGGAAATGAGGAAGATGGAGAGCAACTGGATCGATTTGGACTTTTAGTGTTAGGTTTCTTTATTCCTAACTTTTGTTTTATGCAGATTTGTTTATTCCTTTTTTATATTATAAAAGCAAGCCAAAATGAAAGTGACGTCGTTTTGTGTGTTGTCATTAAAAAGAATTGTACTGCAACAAAAATTGTAGAGGACAGAGTTCGAACTTGCGCCCCTAAGCCATTTTGACCACCCTTTGCCACTGGGCTATGCCTCTTCATTGTTACAAGGGTGTTCAATGTCTATTATATATATATATAAATTCTAATATTTTACCTATATACACAGTGTTATTTTTCGACGAAGGGTGGTCAATTGACTACCCTTGGTACACTGTACCTTCGCCCCTGATTAAGTCCCACACTTTCTGATGAATTCATTGTTTTCTGCCTTCAAATAATATGTGTAAGTATCCTAGCCTTGCACCTATTCCCTGGAAACACTGCATATCATGTACTGTCATTCAACTTTGTTATGTAGTCTAATGCTGTTTTACATTTTCTGTTTGCCTCTCAACATTATATATTGTTCACTGTGGCGGCTTAACAAAGTAGGTGGCTTGAAGCAAAATTTTGTGAAAAGGTCTTAACTTTTTTCTTTAAAGTTTCATATATAGTTTTAGTTCAAGTCTATTTTTATAGTTTTTGAGATGCAAAGACAATAGTGTTACTATATTTTTATAACAAATTTCTTCTAGTATTGTTTTGATTGACAATATAACTAATCAATCACAAGGCTATATAGTTTTCTTTTTATTTTTATAAAAATATTGTAATTTTTACCTCAAAAATATTATATATATTTGAAAATTTAAGCATAAAATCTATTTTTAGTGAAGTTTGGAGCCCCCAAAATTTTGGGGGCCTAAAGCCTTTGCTTTAGTTACTTTGGCCTTGAGCGGCACTGATTGTTCAAAAGCAAAAAAAGTACTCTAATAACAGCGAGCAAGCATGATGTGTTACTTGCTCATCTAGTTTTCTTCTGGTTTTATGCATCTGAGTTGAGGAGATTGGATCATGATAGCGGTAGCTAAAAAGACTAAATTGATATGGATTCACTTTAATTATATCTTCTCATGCAATCATTTCGAAGAGATTATTGTTGTTATATTAGCTTGGTGAACATTTGGTTTCTAAATCATGCCATATTTGTGTCATACAGTGATTGATGTAAATTGCTCTTCATGTGATGAAATAGGTAGAAGTTTTGACTACATGTTGTCAATGATAAATGTCCTCTTAAACTTATTTGTTTGTCCAGATATCTCGGCTGTTGGAACTTTTCCATGTTAGTGAAAGAGATTCTAATGTGAAGATGATAATATTGAAGGTATGTTCACACTAGTAGGACTGTAGGAGGATCTTCTGTGATAGTAACTGTTGATATCTTGTATTTTTCATACTAGCAACTGATTCATGCTAGCAGGCAGATTTGCATTGATTTGAGGAGTTACTTTGTTCAGATTGTGAACTGTTCATTTCTTTTGTTTTGTTTCTTCATTGAATTTTGTAATGCATCACTCTACGATTGTCTCTCTGAGTTCTTGGTTGTTCTGACTTGTGCTTAAAGATCCATAGAGCCAATTTCATTGAGAGATCATTGGAAAGCAAAAGCTCCTATTGTCGGAGGGCACCCAAAAGGAATTCTGTGTGCTGTTTTTGTATATGATATCAATGGGACCCACTCTGTAGAAGCATCTAACTAGGCATGTTTCAAAGAGCTGAGTCTGTTCCCTTGCTCATCTTTTGACAGAGTGAAGAGCTTGTCCTAATGGCTCCTGCGACTTGCCCCTCTAAGAATAAAGCTGGCAAAGTGGCTAGCTCTCTGCATTATCTAGCTGGTTCCATGTCTGACCAGTCTAGTATTCAATCCTATCTAATTTGCTTTGCCATACACTAGGGCTATGTGGTAGTAATGTTAATCCAGATTGTCGAAAGTAGGTCACAGGGATGATTTTGCTGAAAGAAATCTAAAGAGAAATACTCTCCATCATTTTCTGCTGGAAATCAATAATGTTATCCTTGCCGATCAAACAAAAATAGTCTCTAGAGAAGGAAGATTTCCCCCCTCTAATTAGCTGTTAATATACGCTTGAACAGCCACATGCTTAAACCGCTTATTGACATCAGAGAGTCAAGTAGAAAGCATCAAGTAGTTAGTCTTGCCTGTAATTAATTGGAACTTGAGCGAAATAAGATTGAAAATCAGATAAAGAAGCTTATTTGGATACCTTTAATTAAATAGCTTATTAGAACAACTGAAGGGTATGTATTGGTTTAGTTTCTTATATGCAGTTTTCTATTTTAGTTTTTTTTCTTTCTCAAGCTTTGGTGTAGGTTTCACAGTTCTACAAGTCACCCTGTACAAGTATAAAGTATCTTAACATCGGTCGAGAAATGTTACTTCTTTTCTTGTGTCAATATTTCCAGGGAAATGGAAGGGCTTTCTGTGCTGGTGGTGATGTTACAGCTGTTGTCCATAATGTTCGCGGGGGTAGGTAACCTGTTAAATTGGTTATAGCTTGGTAATAACAATCTTCAGTATTTATAGATTATATTTTAAACTGGATCCATGCACTAGATTTTAATATTGGACATCCAGAAATGTGCGACACACTTCTAAATGCTAATATGAGAAGTTCCGTACGTTTTAATATTTTGAAGTCCTTTAACAGTTCAAACATAAACCATATATCCATGATGCTCTACTTTTCCTTCCTGTAAATTTTTTTTCTTCAATTGTTATTATGTATGTCCAAGTAACTTTTTAATCTATCTATCTAGTTTGATTGTGTTGCAGAAAATAGGACAGAGGCAATTCTAAATTGTTGTCTCAACTTCCTGAAGTTTTTCTTTGTCACTCTTTCTCAAAACAATAGTTTTTCTTTGTCGCTCTTATTCATATTTTTATTGACCACTTGTCTTACTTGTTAGGAGGCTCTATTTTTTCATCTGTTCAACTCTCTCTCTCCCCTCCCCCTCTCTTTCTCTCGCTCTCCTGTATCCCTCTCTCGCTAACTCTTCATTTTTATTTCTCTTCCAATCGATCATTAGGCATTAAGATAATCGGGCAGCCTTAACATTGAAAAAGTTTGGACATTCAATCTGTTTTCTTGTGTCTTATGAGATGCTTATGAGTAAGCCTGAGAACTATGGTGACCTTTAATAATATTTGCGCCACACAACTTTGCTCTTTCCAGATGATGTTAAAATTTGTCAGTAATTTAGTTTTAAGTGCATATAGCTTAACGTCCAAAAAAATTGGCTAATTACATATATATTTTTATGCTTTCAGGTAACTGGAAACTGGGTGCTGATTATTTCCGCGAAGAGTTCACCCTTAACTATGTGATGGCAACATATAGCAAACCCCAGGTTAATTTAGGTTATGGTGTAACTTTATTTTTGTAATAAAACCTTCTCTGAGGAATACGTTAATCTTTTTTGGACTGCCCCGTGAAGGTCTCCATCCTTAATGGAATTGTCATGGGAGGTGGAGCTGGTGCTTCTGTACACGGTAGATTTCGAGTTGCAACAGAGAAGTCGGTATTTCCTCTACTTGAGTTAAAGATTCAATTCTTCAATCTCGTATCTTGCTTACCGTTTTGTAGTTGACCTTTACCACATTTTTGGCATTTCCTTGAAATTTGTGCTCTTTATATTTTGTGGGCCTCTCTTGTGGAATGCAACAATATCCGAAATTCATGTGGAATAGTCTTAGCAAAATTAGAGGAAAACCTTACAAACTGTAAATCTTCATGAGCTTTAGTTAGTACTGATAGTATCTCTGGATTTGCATTGAGAGTTTATTTTCTTAACTGTAATAGTTACACTCTTTCAAACATTGTTGGTTGTTGCTAAGTACAAACCGGTATAAGAAACTTCATGTGCACATATTTTTACGTTCATTTTCCTGTAGGTTTTTGCTATGCCTGAAACAGCTTTGGGACTCTTTCCTGATGTAGGTGCCTCTTACTTTTATTCGAGGCTTCCAGGATTCTTCGGTAATTCCACTTGCAACAATGCTCATATTTGTAAAAGAATTTACTGCTAGATGTGTTTATTAATGTGAAGTTATTTACTTCTTGTCATTATTTGAAATTTATGTCACTATCTGGTTGCTGAAGCATGGATAGTTTGAGACTATCTTGAGAACATTTATCGCCCCTAGCTATCTTTCTTTCAATGCTGCTGCTTCTTCTCCGATACCTTTGAGATCAAAAGTGAGAAGTTTGAAAAAAGGAAGATAGGTTCTTCCTCTCTCAGAATGTGGTCAAAAGCTTACTGTACATGCCCTGTAGCAAAGTAGCAGTGATTGTTTTCCTTCCGGTTCATCTTCTCCCAAAGTTCCTGAATTTTTTCTGACATTTTATATCTACTTTCCACTGTTTGCATTCTTGATCACACGTTTTCTCATTTCAAATATATTTCACTCTTAAGTCATTATATTATTACATCTGGGTCAAAGCTTTTAAGATATAAGCCAACTATAATTCTCCCTACACAATTTTGGCTTTTGGCTGGATGTCGGCCTTGGTTTTCACGGTGATTTGCCAAATTTGTTAAGTTTAGGTCATCCCAAAATTAAGCCTTAGTTTTCATGGTGATTGCTGAATTTCTTCATGTCATTACAAATTTTAGATAGCCTATGTATACATGCAAAGAATCTTCTCTACAAGGATGTATGAAGAATGAGATTTATATTGAAATCACTGACAAGGTTTCATGATTTATACCTAAATTTTATTTAGAGACTATCCTTCCGCATCTTCCTTGATTTTCCCTTATTCTTATTGGTAGTGTCTTTTATTGGGGAAGACTAATTCCTGTGATGTTACGATGCAAAGAGAAGTTTAGTAGGTATATATTGTAATACTATGTCTTGTTTTCCCTTAACTACTTTCTTATACTCTTTGGTAGGGGAATATGCCGGTCTTACTGGTGCTAGGTTGGATGGTGCTGAAATGCTTGCTTGTGGTCTAGCAACTCACTTTGTACCTTCAGAGGTATGATGCATCAATTTCCAGCATGTTCTGGCCATTTTGAGTTGCTTCTAGAACAAATCAATTAGGTCTTATGTTTACTAATATGTCGGAACTGAACAATATATAAAATGGAAAAATCAATATTGCCTTTACATGTAATAATAAAATTGCTAGTTCATTAAATGCAGGAAGATGTTAGGCACATGGTGTTAGGACGGTAATCTTATCTGGCGTTTGTTATATAGGTCTCATCATCTTTTTGATTATGTTTAATTTCTGCCAATTTGACCATGTTTATCAAATTTGGGCGTCCATTTTGGCCCACACGTACTCTAGTTCTAAAAGGTCTGAAGGTCTATGGTCAATGTTAGACATCCAGTGGACTAGGATGTAATCTACAAGTTGTTCTACTTAGTTTGGGTTCAGCATCAGCAAGTTCAGTTATTTGGTGCTGTAATAACTAATCTCTTGTTGTTCTTTTCCCAAATAGTAATTAGTGGAGCAATACGATGCTTCATGCAGAGTCATTCTGTAAATTGAAATTCTTTTAGCAGGATTGGGTACCAACAAATATGAATTCAAAATACTAGGAGAAATATTCTTCCGTTCTTCTAAATTACCTTGCCCGACAGTGCCCAAGCTAATCATGCGTATTCAGAATCTGGATTTTGTCAACCATGTGTGGAATGGTTCTTTGATCAATTTGTGGTTTCCGCTCAAGCCATTGGTCGACTTATAGGCTATTTGTGGATTTCTGGGTGGTAGACGTTTCCTGATGGTTTATTTTTGTGCTGAGGTTTTATTTATCTGACAAGAGTATTGGCACATTGAATAATCGGTTAGTAGATCTTGATATACATCTCCACCAGGATGCATAGCATGTGTCTAACTGTTTAGTTTCACCCATCTCTGATCTAACTTGAATGCTTTCTGATCTTGCTTCTGTTCACAGAGGTTGCCACTTATAGAACAAGCACTAGTTAAAGTCAATACAAGTGATCCAGATGTTATTTCGGCCATCATTAGTCGCTTCTCGCACATGCCAAAGTTGAAAGAAGGAAGTCCTTATCACAAGTGAGTTCATTTACTATCTCTATTATGGTGTTTGTTTTCATGCTGATTCAAACTTACCTTCTAAACAGAGTCCCAGGACCTGTAAGGGCATTGTTTGAACTTAAAGAGCATATAATGTTGATGAATCGTAGAGACCATATGTGCTCTTTCTTATTAGTTATTTTGCTAGCATGTTATTTTTCTTCCTGTTGTTGCAAGACTATGTTCGCTCTACTTTTATATGGCCATTCGAAGCTTAAGATGATGGATACCTTTCCTAAGCTTGCATTGACTGAAGGGAAAAGGTTGTTCAAATAAAACAAACCAGTAGTCTTCACAATTTCATGACCCCTTTCTCAACAGGGCACCAGTCTCAGTTCTGCAATTTTATGTATGTAGGATGAAGATCATTGATCGCTGTTTCTCTCGAAGAACAGTCGAAGAAATCATATCTGCACTTGTAAGTCTGAGAGATGGATGGTGATTTGATGCATTCTTTTGTTTTCTATCGCAGAATTACTTTTGTACATTTCTGATAAAATAGGTTATCAGAATACTTGATGTGAACTTGACATAAATCTACTACAGGAAAGTGAGGCTTTGAACAAGAATGATGACTGGATCTCTTCTACCATCCAATCGCTAAAGAAAGCATCCCCTACAAGTCTTAAAATTTCATTGAGATCAGTAAGTCAAGCACTACTTTGTGATACCATTATGTTATTACCTGAACAAATTATAGTGCCTAGGTTCATTGCTAGCTATATGTTTTGGAAGGCAAAGTTTCAGAAGCCGGAAATGGCTTTTGAATATTGATTATTGGACAAAAAATGTTAAAAGGACAAGTCCAACTGCAAGTTGCATAAACTCTGCTGGATTGGCTGGTACCGAACAATGCTCATTTTGCTGTAATCCTTTAAAAAGTTATGTTCTCAATATTCCGTTGGAAAAGAAAGAAATAGACTTCTGCTATGATTGGTTCTGTCAAACGGAACACTAATAGCTGTGAAAGGTGTTCATAGCTACATGATCTGGAGAATCTAATCCCAATCTGAAAGAACTTAGTTATTTTCTACTTATATCTATTTCCGAATCTTCTGGTCATTCATAGGAAAGACGGGAGCAATCTGTATTTCAAGAACTAAAATAAATTTTAACTAGAACCAGTTAATTTTGTTGTGTTATAACAGAGGTACAAATGATGTACTTCATTATTATTTCCTCGAGTACCTGCATGTTTCTTGCTTAATGTGTTTAGTTGATATACCTTGTAAACAGTTATCAGGTGTCGGTTCATGGTAGTTAATTGAGTAATGAAATAGAGGAAGAGAGAACAATGTGAAAAATTCTTTGTTCTATATTATGCTTCAGGAGAAATTGGTCAGGTTAGCTGTTTGGTTGTGATTTGGTCAAAGCACTCTATGATAAATTGTTAATGATACCTCTTTCATCATATACTTTTCCTCGACTCGGAGCATGGTGACTGGTCCTTATACTAGCTAAATTGAACAACCCTAAACCCTTATACTAGCTAAATCAGAAACCCACCTCTCCGTTCCTTGGGCCTCAATTTTAGTTGCTGGCTCCACAACTACAGTAGAATCTCCTAATGACTTAATTTTGGCCAACATTTTGATTGGAGAGTTCTTGAGTATCTGCAGATTGCTCATATTAGTTTCCTTTTTGTGTTCCAGATAAGAGAAGGGAGGTTGCAAGGTGTTGGTAGCTGCCTTATCCGAGAGTATAGGATGGTTTGTCACGTGTTGATGGGAGAATTTAGCAAGGATTTTTTCGAGGTAGAATTTGCCATCTTTCAGCTATGCATTTTACTGAATTACATGACTGACACTTGACTTACACTGCAGGGATGCAGAGCTTTACTCATCGACAAAGATAGAAATCCGAAGGTGCGTTATCGTCCATTTGATCATGGATAATCCTGAAGTAGATATCTTGAGAGCTTCTTTCATGCTTTTACTTAACTTTTCATATATTTTCAGTGGGAGCCGTCTAGACTGGACCTAATTAGAGATGATGATGTTGATTGTTACTTCTCCAAGATAGATGATGAAGATTGGGAAGACCTAAAGCTCCCTCCCAGATCAAACTTGCCTCCGTATGCCATAGCGAAGCTTTAAATTTGATTTCTGGAGACCTTGCAATACTCTGCACTATGTTGCCCTCTAGTCACTAGATCATTATGAAGCCCAATAATCATTAAAATTATAGGAGTATTTCTTTTGTTGGGAAATGGTATACCAAATAAATGCTTGTGACTCCATTGTAGGAAGTTGTCAAAAATCAAGCCCAAGGGAAGATTGTACATTACTATATAAACTAGGCAGATACTTTTTGTATACAGAGATGTTCTATTGTATCAGATGTCATACCTCAAAATATTGTATGTTACTGGATAATAGTTGCCACTTGCCAAATAGTTCTGAACAAAGAGAGACACTACAAGAGATAAGGCTTTCAGTAACGATATTCGGTGGCGACCTCTTTAGTCGCTACTAAACGTAGTGTATGTCATTGTTTTGTTTAGCGACCTGCCAAAAGTCTACTCTGCGGTGCGTTTATTCACTTTTTGTGGCGAGTTTAGTCGCCAAAAAAGGTAATAGTTAAACAATAATAACAATGCAACAAGAGTGTATACGCCCATGATACTGGTCTAAGCCTTGCATCCGAAATTTTTTCACAAAAATTATCTGCAAAAATATAAAAATGAAAATGGATTCGATTAGCCCATCTTTTTTTACGAGAAAGTAATATTTTAAATAATATTCTACTTGGCTTTAACAACTTTCTTTACGTTTGTTATTCTTAAAGTATTACATAAGAAATTAATGATGACATTGTGTGGTTAAGTAAATAGCTAGATATAACTTACAGAGTAACCTTAAAAGTTGCTATTTGTGCAAATTGCACACGATCTCACTACAGGATTTTGTTTTCAGATACTACATTCTGTGGCGACCACGAGTGTGCCCACCAATAGTAGTGCTACATGTCGCCTTATCTATAGCGACCTACCTAACAATTTTTTGGTGGCGCAACTTAACTTTTTTGTGTCGAGCTTAGTCCTATATAGCTAAAAATAAAACAATAATAATGGGGACTAATCTTTTGTGGTGACTGAACTCGCTACAAAAAAATTAAACATACGTCACAAAGTAGTTGTTAGGTAGGTCGGCACTTAAAATGGCAACTTAATCACCTCTTTTATTGTCCCCAAAAAGTAGCAATATGGGTTGCATTCTCAGTGACGATCTATCTAACATCTATTTTGTGGCGCTTTTTTTAACATTCGAACTTAGCAGCCACAAAAGATTAGTCATCATTATTGTCATTTTATTTTTACCTTTTTTTTGTGACTAAGATCGACACAAAAAGTTAAGAAATGTGCTGCAACATAGATGTTAGTGTTGAGGTTTTAAGCTAAATAGGCTTAAAAGAGGGTAATGAAAAATGGAAAGAAAATAAAAATTTTAAGTGAAAATTTAAGTTTCCCCCTTGACAAAGGGACATTGTCCTATATTAAAAGAAGAAAAGGTTTTTGATGGGTATATATATACAATTGCTCTTCTTATAGCTCTTAAAGAGTTGAAAAGAAGGCAAGCCTCGCGCCGCCTAACTACCGTTTTTCCTGCCATAAGCCAAGGACTGAGTTTCGTTGCCGCTCGGCTTCGGCTTCGGTCAAATGATTGATTGATTAACTTTTTGGATCAAATGTATTTGCTTTAGCTTCGGCTTCGACTTCGGATTTGGTCAAATGATCGACAGAAATCCAATGGAATACAACAACAACAACAACTACACAGTATAGTCCCACAAAGTGGGGTCTGGGAGGGTAATACGTACACATGCTTTACCCTTACCCGAAAGGGCAGAGAGGCTGTTTCCAATCTACCATCGGCTCAGGAAAAGGAAACAATAAAAGAAAAGAAAAAAAGGAAAAAGAGAAAGAAAAAGAAAAGGAAAAGGAAAACAAAAACAAAAACAAAAACAAAAGAGCATTAGTGACTCCAGCAAAAATCGAATGAATAATTATTTAAACATAAAACCATAAAGTAACTGACATGCAATAATATCGAGCAGTAACTACCATAAGGGGGCACAATACAATACGCAAGTCATCTACGGAGAGCCCTACCAAAACCCATCTAGCCCCGGGAATGAAGTACGAAAAGTTCTAGAAGCCCCTATCGTACAACCCTGATACTAGACCTCCAGACTTTCCTATCAAAGGCCATGTCCTCGGAAATCCGCATTCTTGTCATGTCCTGCCTAATCACCTCTCCCAAATACTTCTTAGGCCTCAATCTGCCTCGACTCGAGCCAACCACTGCTAGCCGCTCACAACTCCTCACCGGGGCATCCGAGCTTCTCCTCCGCACATGCCCAAACCACCTGAGCCTCGCTTCCTGAATCTTTCTCATCCACTGGGGCCACCCCCACCTTCTCCCGAATATAACTTCATTCTTAATCTTATCTAACCTGGTGCGCCTGCACATCCACCTGAGCATCTTCATCTCCGCAATCTTCACTCTCTGAACATGAGATTTTTTAACCGGCTAGCACTACGCCCTACACAACATGGCAGGTCTAACCACAGCTCTATAAAACTTCCCCTTGAGTTTCTGTGGCACTTTCTTGTCACACAAGGCTCCTGATGCAAGCCTCAATTTCGTCCACCCCGTCCTATACGGTGAGTAATATTCTCGTCGATCTCTCCATCTCCTTGAATCATTAATTCAAGATATTTGAAATTGTCCCTCTTGGAGATGACTTAGGATCCAAGATTCACTATTAAATCCAACGGAATTAAACGTTTTATTTACGTTATCCGTTTTCAGTTTTTCAGTTTTGTACCGAAAATTAACCTTCCTTTTAAATTCCCGATTTATTATTGCGTAAATACCATTTATATTATGTCATTTATGTTATAGCCATTTTACATAAACAACCATTCTAAAGAGTTTCACCTCTACAGTTTTGAGCTCAACATTGGCTATAAATACTAGTCCATTCTCTCAAATTTTTCATACGATTTTTTGAGTTCTCCTTCTTTTTCTGCATTGTTTTAACTTCAAAGAAAGCAACAGTAAGTGTGATTTGCTACCGAACTTTGTGTTCGCTGAAAAAGTAGGGTTTGAATTACCACTACACCAATGTGTAATTCGTTCTATTCTGGAAAGAAATAATCCACAACATTGGGTACTAGGAGGAGATTAAATTTCTTAAGGAAACACTGTGAATTCAGTTAGCTCGGATTAACTTCTATTTCGTTTATATTTTTATTAATATGTTATTTTATTTTCTCAGGAATTACCTTACAAATATAGTATACTAGCAGTTAGACATGTTAGACGGGTCAACCCATATCACTATAGTGACATAAGTAGTCGCCACATTAATAGCCTGTTTGGCCAAGTTGGAGAATTTAGTTTATTTTGAGAAGTGCTTTTTTCAAAAGTGCTTTTGAAAAAAGTACTTTTGGAGAGAAGCAGTTTGTTTTTGGCTAATTAGTCTGAAAAGCACTTTTGAGAAATAATTTGTATTTGCTAAGCTTTTTAGAAAGTGCTTTTAAGTGTCAAATTACGAATGAGGACATGAATAGATTTACTTAACAATTAATATTATACGTAAATAAATAATCTCAAAATTTTGCTATTATATGCAATAATTAAAAAAATTATTTTATTTAAGTAAAATATGAAAATAAAATTAAAAAGTACTTAATTCTTTTAATATAAGTTAAATATATTAAAATTCCTTCAACAAATATAAAAAGCATTCACCCCTAAAGTCACTATATATTAGAAAGTTTTCCTAAAAATAAGAAAAAATATTTATAAATTAATATCCTAAGTATTAGGTTTAAGGGTTATTTTGGTATATACTATATTTTGTTAGGGGTATTTTAGGTAAGAAGAAAAGTCAAAACTGCTTCTGTTTCTGCTTTTGGAAAGAAGCTACTATTTTCTGCTTATCTGAAATTGCTTATGTTTCTTCCCAAAAACACTTTTTTTCTTTAAATAAGCTTGGTAAACACCTCAAGTTAGGAAAAAAAGTGCTTTTGAAAAAAAAAATACTTATGGCCTCTCAAAAAGCTTGACCAAACAAGCTATAATATCTGTGAAAAAACTTTTTGTGACACTGTATAGATCATGAGTCATTTGCACGCATACCAACTTGGGTTCAACATTTAAGATTTTTAGTTTTGAATCTATTATATTTGTAAAGTTATAAGTTTATATCTATTAATTTTATAATGTTAATTAATTTTTATTCTGTGTCAAAAGTTATATTTTCAATTGAACCCATAGGTAAAATCCTACATGTACCCTTGTCCTTAAATTATGTTCACAAATTAAAATTTGGTGTAATTTTAGTCATTTACTCAGCCAGTAAGCCTTAATAAGAGGAAGAAAACTTAAGGAGTCGTTGGTTGGCAAGAGTTATTAAAAGCAAGCATTAGTTTTATATATTACTAATATCTTGTTTGGTACATTTTTTTAATTTATGTGTTTAGTTATACAATATACTTGGCATTATTCTATGAATAAGTAATGCATAGAAAACCATGACATTAGTAATACCAAGGCTTTAATGCATACATTAGCGTGGTTAAAGACAAAATTGTCCTTAAAGTCCCTTAAAGCTAGAGTATATGAAGGGCATTTTTGTAAACAACTATTTTTCTTAAATATACAATGCATTATTATTTCAATACACCACACCAAACAATAGATAAGAAATAATATTTGCATAACTAATGCTTAGTTTTACTAACACATGCATTACTAATACACCCTATTCCGCGCTATTCTTATATACCCTAACCCCTTAGACCAAAAGAAAACTAGTGCAAGCAGCCTGATTAATGTAAATGAGAAATTCAATGGAATTTCACCAAACTGACCGCAAAGTCGGAGATGAATGTAAATGTGAAATTCAAAGGAATTACAGAAACTGACCACAAAGTCGACCCAATCCACCTTAATACCATGACAGAATGAGAAAGTCGATGGAAACTCAAAATCACCGTGAGCACAAATGAGACAAAGTGGCTGTGGCTATAAATTTTTATGAAGTGTAATCAACTTTTAAATACAGGCACAAAAAAAAGGTGGCGATATTATAATTCCGCGTGGGCAGACGAGATGAAACGGTTCGGGTTGGTCAATATAATGGACATAAAGCTGAGGGAAGAACCACCTGGTAGTAAATTTCCGTGCTCAGATTGAACAACCATGGCCGAAGCCTCTTCCAACAATGGCGGAACCGATCAGTTGCAATATAATGCCATTCTGCTCTCAACACTCCACTTCAAGTGTTCACTCCGTTGTTTATTTACTTCTTTTTTGAAAAATAAAATATTTTTTACTGTTACTTTTGGTTGTCAGGTTTTGGTGGAGGAGACGTCATCAAGTGTTAGAACGTTCATATTAAACAGGCCTAACAAGCTCAATGCACTTTCTTATGAAATGGTATTTCAAATAGGCGAAATACATAAATGACCCCTCAAAGTTGTCCACAACGATCAATTGAACACCTCAACTGAGACTATTTCCAACTAAACACTTCAAGTGGCTATTAAGTAGGTCAAGTAAACACCTGAATATAGCAGGCCATATACTTGAGTTGCACTTGCCGATGACATGGCAAATGAACCAATCAAAAAATGACACGTGTAATTTCGCCATAAGAATTTGACACATGTAATTAAAAAAAAATACATTTAAAAATGAAAAAACGTTTCTCCTAACGTTCTTCCTTCTTCCATCTCTTCTTCCAAGCTTTCTCAAACCCTTCCATTTATTCCTTGAACCTATGACCACCATTTCATCTGTAAAAAAAATTGGCAAAGAAGAATTTAGATTTCACTCGAAAAAAGTAGTAGGCCAGATCTGGAGCGAAGTAAAGGCTGGCGGTTGTGCCGATCGATGTTGACTTGGGAAATGGAACAAAAATATCTAAGTTTCTCGAGAGGGCAGAGTTTGAAGATGTGAACAAAGAGGTGTTCCAGAAATGTGAGGCCTTGATAAAATGCTGCTTGTGTGACGTTAAACTAGAAGCGGAAGATGTACATGATGTCATAATTGTCGGTGGTTGTTCCTACATTCCAAAGGTTCGGAATATTGTAATGAGTATATGCAAAAGGGAAGAGCTTTATTCAGGAATGAACCCGCCCATATTTCGGCCTAGCCAATGGCGAAGGTTTTCCGGCGGGTTTGTTTGTTATCTGCTTTTGGTATCTTGCTGGTCTTGGGCTAATGCCGATAATAATTTAAAAAAGGTGAATTGATAATGAAAAGTGAAATTACATATTGGAAACAAGAAAAAAAAATTAAATAGGGTAGAAAAATTCACAACTTTAATCAAATTTAAAGTTGTCTAACCTATTTAGTTGCCTTACCTTTGAAGTCTGCCATGAGTATCTTGATTGTAGAATGTTAAGCTATTTTCACAAGTACTGGGAGGAATTATATTTTTCGATCGAATCTGGAAACATAATCATAGGGGGTTGATGATGAGTTCTCGTGTTATTTTGTGTAAAATGGGAGTTGTGCTCAGATTTTTTGTTGGAGATTGATGGGGTATGGCATGGCTTTCTTTGGATTTTCTTGTTTTTTTATCTATGGTGAAAATTTTTTTTAAGAAGGAAAAGAGAAGATGAAAGTATGTGGGTCCCACAATAATAAAGGTTATTTTTTAAATTGAAAAGAAAAAGGAACGAGCATAATCATGTCCTTACGCGCTCAATTTGTAGTGAGACACAATTGATTTGTCATGTCAGCCCAAAGTGTTTACTTGATATACTTTGTAAGTACTTGAAGTGTGTAGTTGGAAATAGTATTAGTTGATGTGTTCAACTGACCGTTGTGGACAACTTGAAGGGGCAATTTATGTATTTCGCCTTCCAAATATGATGTCACTGAAAATGGTGTTTGAAATGACTTGGGATCAACAACAACAAAAAGTTAAAAAAAAAAAAAATAGAATAATATAAATGATACTTATACTTGTGCCACTTTGTTATCCTGGTCCCCAAACTTAGCATTTTACCAATTGGATACTTATACTCGTCCAAAACCTATATTTTAAACCTCTCTAACCGTTGACCGATCAGATATGGCAACATCATAGCTGAGTTGGACAAAGTGAATGTAATTCACGCGGATAATGAACGTGAATATGTATATTTGAACCAGAAATAATTAAAAGAAAAAGAAAAAATTATTAAAATAAGAATTAAAAAAAATAAGTAAAAAAAAATAAAAAAAAAGTAAGTATCATGTAAACTTCTTCTTCTTCTTCTTCCCCACTCCTACCCCCCCACCCCACCCCTCCCGAAACAATACCCCCTTCATTTCTCAATTTTTTTCTTCAATCTTCTTCACGAAAGCTAAAGTACTCGACTTTATAAGGATTCTTCAAGGTGCTTATTATCGATTTTTTTTATGTTCATAATTAATTTATTACTTTTGATTGGGAGTTGTAAGATAGTTGAATTGTCTTCAATATTATAGATTTTCTTAAGCGCAAACCTACAAACTCTTCCGTTAAATTTTAAAATTCGGAGGAGAAAACCAACAACCCTTGTTCCGCCATTGATTTTCCTCCATTTTCAATCTTTGTTCTGCCATTGATTTTTCTTCATTTTCAATCTTTGTTCTGCCATTGATTTCCATTTTCAATCTCTGTTCCGTCATTGATTTTCCTCCATTTTCAATCTCTATTCCGCCATTGATGTTTCTCTATATTTAATTTTTGTTCTGCCATTAATTTGCCTCCATTTTCATTTTCTATTCCGCCATTGATTTCCTCCATTAAAGTGAGAGGAAAAATTGGGTTTGGGGTGATAATAATCATTTTCTTTTTTATTTTGCTATGTGGCCATAACAAATGATCTGGAGCCTACGTGATTTAATTTTCTTGACGTGGCAGCTAATGTGGGAGAGATTGAATTACACGCACTGCAGCCTCATGTAATAAGTGTTTATTATACATATTTTGAAGGAGTATAAGTGTCCAATTGGCAAAATACTAAGTTTGGGGATCGAAATGACAAAGTGACACAAGTATAAATGTTATTAGGTTGTTTTGCCAAAAAAAAATATAAATCCACTATTATTTTCTTTGTATTGTTTCCATTACAGAATAATTATATTGTCTATAGTTTGTGTTTCATTTAAATATTTAATAAATATCCATCTAATTTCTTAAGTCTGACCTTAACTAGTTTTTGATTGAAGGTGTATCTAGTATTTCTAATATATGAGCGCATTCTTTGAAAAAATAAAGTAAAAAATATACTAAGTGAGAATAGATCCCTCTTCCTTCCCGTAAATAACTTTAGAAAATATCTAATTTTAGAAAGTATCTAATTTTAAGGAGAGAAAGTGGGTTCCCTGTAAATCCGCCCTGCTGATATCTCAATAAAGCAGAGAAATAAAGTTGATTTTACCCAAACTTTCATTATTAGAGTGTTCTTTTTTGTGGTGAAAATAGGTAAGTATTTATCTATCACGAAAAAAAGGAAGAAGACAAGAACAGAAAATAGAAGATCGTATTCCTTCTTAGCTTGAGAATTTTTTCATTGCTATTGTTGATTTTTTTAAGGTGAAGTACATTTTTTTTCTGTCAGAATTGTATTTGGTTAAAAATGGAGTCCTAAACTTTTTTGATGCTTTTTTGGACAAAAAAAATACCTTTTTAATGTTAAAAATAATAATTATATAACTAGGTAAAATGCAGTACAATTCCACAAGTTACTTTAACAAAAATTTAACCGTTAAAATAATTCGCAATACAATATCGCGAGCGAATTGAGTATCCCAGGACTTCGCACTACTGTAATGTGAATTCCCCAAAACAATTAGTACACTCCGATTTTTGACAAGACTAATTGAAGTGATTTTCACTCTATCATAACTCATAGGTCCCTCCCCCACTTTTCCTCTATAAAAGACTACTTTCTTTACTATTTTCTACTTTTAGGTCATTTAAATTGAAGTACTGTATACAAAAATTTATTTTTTGTACTAAATTTAGTATTATTTTTATAACTTCTAAATTTGTTGTATAACTATAATACTACTACTATATAGTATAACGTTTTGTATATGATTAGTAAATTATTTGATTTTAGTATTAAACTTCACATAATTTATGGTCGAGAGTTCAATTTTGAAAATCAAATATTGTATTATTGATTTTGGTATAACTAATGTAATTTTTTATAAATAACAAAAAGTGAATTTATTTTATAAGTCAAATTCAAGAATTTTTTATTTAATTCTTTAATCTAACAAATTCCTTCGGTAACTGAAATTCACACGAATAATATTTAAGGATAACTTGGTGCGATCGGGCCTCAAATATCGAGCCTGGAAGGCCATACATAATTATTAAGTCCAATTCAAGAATTTTTAATTTAATTTATTAAACAAATAAATTTCTAAAAAATATTTGAAATGACACACATTTCTATTCCAGATCAAGCTCAAAGACCATAGAGATTGTAACACTCAAATATTTGAAATAAAATACTATTATTATTGTAATATTTTTTTTGTATTGATTTTATTTTTTCAATCCAAATCACATTATAAATTTAATTATTATCCAATTTTTAGGCTAAACAAAAATGTGATCAACTTTTAAATTCAAGGCCAAAAAAGTGGCGATACCATGTTATAAGCCCGCCTGGGCAAACGAGACGAAACAGGTCGGGTCAGGTGACTCGGGTTGGTCAACGGACAAAAAGCTTAGAGAAAGCCACCTGGCAGTAAATTTCCGTGCTTAGCTAGAACAACCATGGCTGAAGCCTCTTCCAACGATGGCGGAACCGATCAGGTGCAATGCCAATGTGCTCTCAATACTCCAGTTCAAGTGTTCACTGGTTGTTTATTTACTTCTTTTTTGAAAAATAATAATTTAATTGTTACTTTTGGTTGTCAGATTTTGGCGGAGGAGACATCATCAAATGTTAGAACAATCATATTAAACAGGCCTGACAAGCTCAATGCACTTTCTTATGAAATGGTATTCCAAATATGATGTCACTATTATTTTGTTGGGCTACTTTTATTTTCTTTGTACTGTTTCCTTTACAGTACTGTCCTCAAATATATTATATTTTCTATAGTTTGTGTTTCCTTGAAAACTTTATTTGTTGATTATTATCCATATAGTTTATTAAGCCCGACCTTAACTAGTTCGTGATTGAAGTGTTTGTTGTAGTCGTAGTAGTAGTAGCAGCAGTTGTTGTTGTTGTTGTTGTTGTCATCAGTCTTATAATTGAAGTCTGACTTAGTTGAGTTTTTCTTTTTCTTTTTTTTTTTTAACATGAGGACTTGATTTCTATGTTTACATGAGTTTGTTTGGGGATGATGGCGCTTCCTATAAATGCTCAAATTTTCTGGCTTCAGCTCAGACATCCCATAAATGCAAGCTAAACCTTAAGCATTACTGGTCACCTTCTGCGCGTTCATTCATTGTATGAGGAATAAAATCAAGATTTGATTAGCTTTCTTATCATGATCATTGTTTTCCTCTGTCTGAATAAAGCAGAGAAATAAAAGTCGATTTTACCCAAAATTTCATTATTAGAGTGTTTTTTGTGAAAATAGGTACTATCTATCTATCATGAAATAAAAGGAAGAAGAAATGAATAGAAAAAAGAAGATCATATTCCTTCTTAGCTTGAGAACTACTGTTGATCTTCGTAATGCAAAGGAGAATTTTTTTCTCTCGACTTGTATTTGCTTAAAAATGTGTAGTTACCTCACTGATCAAAAACTAAAAATAAAACTGTGCAGTTTACTGGACGTCATTTTCACCTTTCCTTCAATCTGAAATTATCACTTCGTTGTTGAAAATATATGTAAACACAATGGTGAGAGAACTTATGCTTCATGTCTAAAGGCTTGCACAAGATGCCTAGCCTTGCATCTTCTCCTTGGAAACACTGCATATCAAGTAATGACGTGCAACTTTCTTATGCAATCTTCATTAAGTTAGTCCTATGATGTTTTGCTTCTTCTGTTTGCCTATTAATCATATATCTTTTAAATACAGTATTAAAGCAAAAAAGTATCCTAATAACACTGAATGAATATGGAACTTGAAAAAGCATGCATGAATGTGTTGCTTGCTCAACCAGTATTTATGGTTTTATGCAACAAAGTTGGGTAGATTAGAATCATGATAATGATTGCTACAAAACTAAGTTGATATTCGATTAGCGTTCTTCTGTCTTCTCATGCAATCTCTGGAATAGGTTATTCTTATTATATTTACTTGGTTAACATGTGGGCTTTTCAATCATGCCATCTTCATCACACGATGGTTGAGTAAATTGCCGACCTCCTGATGAAAATGATTTGGAGTGTAACAATATCTTATAATTGATAACTATCCTCTCAAACTTGTTTGTTTGTCCAGATATCTCGGCTTTTGGAACTTTTCTATGCCAGTGAAGAAGACTCAAATGTGAAGATGATTATATTAAAGGTATATTCAGTAGGAGGATCTTCTGTGATAATTAAATTGCATTCATAGATTAACAGAGGGAAATTGGTAACCTGCTGTTGTATTTTGCCTGCAAGAATATTTGCAAACTATGGGCGGGCAGATTTGCTTGATTTTTGAGTTGCTTTGTTCAAATTATGAACAGCTCATTTTTTCTTAATTTTGTTTCTTCGTTGAATTTTGTAATGCGTCACGCTGCCTTTGGTCGTACGCCGCAGAGTTCTATAAATGTCCCAGTATACTGAACAAATATCAATGCACAAATATCTCAATGTCTGTCAAGAGATCTTAATCCTTTCCTTGTATCAACATTTTCCAGGGAAATGGAAGGGCTTTCTGTGCTGGTGGTGATGTTACAGCTGTTGTTCCTCTTGCTCGCCAGGGTACGTAATCTGCTAAATTGGTGATAGCTTGGTAAATACAGTCTTTAAATGATATTTAAAATTGGATCCTGAAATTTACTTCCTCCAATGTCTATCACAATTTGATTAACATAGATTAATTTTATTTTCATTACATTTCAAAGTTTAACTCCTCAAGTAATTATTTCAATCACATAACCTCAGATGTAAGCCAAGGCCATATCTTTGTACTCAGCTTTGCTCTCTATTTTTTCTTTTTTTTGATGAAGTAAGATGTTGTATATTACCGTATCAAGAAGATGCAATGATTATAAAAGAGAGATGTTAGCTCCATTACATCATGTTCTATAATAAGTACGAGGAGCAAACCAAAAGAAAAACAAAAGCAGGCTGTCAAGCCAGGGTAAGAGAGCTGATAAAGTCTGTGAAAGGAATAACATTATTTACAAGGCTAGATTACTCCAACTAAAGATATTTAGTAACATCGCTTTCAGGGAGTAGTTGGAAAGAAAAGGACCGCCTTTGGAAAAAAAGAGGAACTCGCTAGGCCTTCCGAACAAATGCGATTCTGTTCATGCTTCAGACGATCTGGCTGATTCTATATACAACTATCTAATTTTCTTCTATTATATATAAAGGCGTAAGGGCGAAAGCCTATATAGTGCCTTTCCTTAGGAGTTGAAATGCCATAAAAACATCTGCTCTCATCAGTAACTTCACTTGGTGTTTTCTCAGCTTGCACAGCTTGCTGTATAGGGCATTGCAGTATTTGCGCAGCATCTAAATAGGATCTGGTTTGCAAGTAGAGCATTTTCTGTATTTGTAGTTGGAAGCTTCCCCCAAAAATTGTAATATCTTCTTTGCTATACCTCCCCATCCCTGTTGTAATCAGCCTCCGGTATGATAACTGCTGATTTCTGATTTCCTATCCCCAAGCGAAGTTTTAACTCTGATATATCTGCCGTAGCTGTGCAGTTCTGGAAAACTCTGTAAATGTAGGCTTGAATCTTCCTCCCCACTTTCTGTATAAATTTCCATATCCATGTGAAGCTTGTCACATTTGTTCACACACCCACCACAGATTCTCCTCGTCCGTTTTGATTCAGCTCGTGAATCTACTACCAATTCTATCCATATGAACCATCTGTCGAAATCCTCTTTAATATCAATTAATTCGAAGGATTTATCACCTTAAATGAAAAAGATATCTCCTATGTCGAAGAAGAATACACCGGAGGGAGAACTCGCCGGAAAGAGTTAGAGAGAGAAAAGTAAGGGAGCACATTTCCCAAGTCAAAGCTCATTTTTGGGTCTTTTCTGGAATCCCTTATAATACATAGCTAGTGACTTAACATCAATGAAGTAAATAATCACTTTGTGCTCGGCTTTGCTCTTAACTTTTTGTATATAAGTCCGTGACCTGAATTACTCTTGGTATGTTGAAGGATGCATACCACTGGATCCCAGCGACTATCATAATGATTTTGCATAACTAACTGACAGCACTAACAATAACGAAACATGGACTTGTCATGATAAGATAATTCAACGTACCAAACAATCTCCCTATAACGGCTTGGATTTGTTAAGGTGACACCTCTCTTTGAAGTAATCTGACATTAAGATCTATAGGTGAGTCAATTGATTTGATGGTCATTCATGTTCCTGTAACGCATTACTGGTTGTCAAACCAATTGACTCGCCTATAGATGCTAATATCGTTTGCTTTTCCCAGGAGAACTAGAGCGAAAGCATTACTGATAGTTAAACCAATTGATACACCTGCAGATTCTAATGTCAATTGTCAATTGTACTAACTTGTAGTATAGAAATCTTGGGCATATTTAATCTGTGCTTGCTTGTATCTTATGAATGCTTATGAATGAGTCTGAGACTGGTGACAACTGTGATCTTTCTGGATGATAATTAAGTTTTTCAATAACTATTTTAAGTGCACATAGCTTAATGTACCCAGTCACATATTTTGTTTATTTCTTCTTATCAGGTAACTGGAGATTCGGTGCTAATTATTTCCAAGAGGAGTACACACTGAACTATGTTATGGCAACATATAGCAAACCCCAGGTTAAGCTAGGTTATGTGTTATGCTAGTTCTGTGATATAACCTTCTTTGATGCATTCCTTAATCTTGTTTGGACTGCCCACTGAAGGTCTCCATCCTTAATGGAATTGTCATGGGAGGTGGAGCTGGTGTTTCTGTACATGGTAGATTTCGAGTTGCAACAGAAAAGTCGGTATTGCCTCTGCTTGAGTAGTAGATTTTGTCTTCTTATCTTCTTTCCCTTTTACATTTGATCTTTGCCACATTTTCTGGCATTTGCTTTGAAATTTCTGTCTTTATATTTTCTCTCTTATGGAATGCAGCAATATATGAATGTTCCAGCGGAATAGCACTAGCAAAATTAGAGCAAAATAGGAGGAAAACCTCACAAACTGTATATTTTCATGAGCTTTAGTTGGTACCTCGGATTTGCATTGATGTTTTTCTTTTGGCAGTAATATGTAACCCTTTTTCTAACTTGATGTTTGTTGCTGTGTGTAATTGATAGCAGAAACTTCATGTCCCGCATATTCTTATGTACGTTAGCCTGTAGGTTTTT
>JASVEL010011100.1:0-82336 GCA_032618575.1 Nicotiana noctiflora
TACGAACTTGTTCCAATCATAAAAACACGCTCTTAAACACATAAATCATCGAATTATTGCGGATTCAAGCCTAGGATTCAACTCAAACTTCTGAAACTAACATTCAATCAAAAACCCGACCAAACGACGTCCGAATGACCTGAAAATTTGCAGACATATCCAAAATCACATGACAAAGCTACAGAAATTGTCGGAATATTCCGACCCCCGGATCAAAATCTCACCTACCGTTCAGATTTCGCCAAAATTCGACCTTAGCCAATTCAAGCCTATTTCTACACCGGACCTCCAAATTCAATTCCGACGCTCCCCTAAGTCACAAATCACCTCCCGGAACTAACCATATCATCTGAATCTGATTCCGAGCCCTCTAACTAAATAGTCAACTCCAGGTTGACTTTCCATATTCAAGCTTCCTTCAAAAAGGCTATTTGCCTCATTTCGAACCAGAATCACTCCTAACTCACCCGATAGATTCTAACACTGATATAAAAGCATAAAACACATAAATGCAAGGTAACGGGATGGTAATTCCCGTGACGACAGGTCGGGTCATCATAGATAGCATATTCCAAGATGGTATACTTCATGTATCGTTGTGTGATATCGGATAATGAGAGGAAGAAGTATTCGCATGTTTCTTTCTTAAAAAAAGAAAAAGAAATTCTAGCAGGTTACATCATGAAGAAGTTCATGCTGGTTACTGCTACTAGCTCTGTCTGGGATGATGTTTTCCTACCATGTTATTGCTTAGGTAACTTGCATATGATCCATGCTATTGCTTATGTAACTTGCGCATGATCCATGTACTGTCACGTAGAACAAGGTAATACTAGAATTTTTTTTTTTAGATTGTGAGTTAGGTTGGGCTAATCCTGATTTTTTATAGCAAGACTTATAAATTCAAGTTATTCTTTCCTCAAAGATACATTCTGCAGTTTATGATTTATTCACTTGGAATATAATGGTTGCGCAATTTTGAGTGACTGATTTTTGAAGAAAGTAGAGGTACTAAAAGGAAAAAAAAGGAACACCTCTAACTGTAAGCAGTAATTTCCGTATTTTGTTTTCACATTATTGAACTATCTATAACTTTTTATCCGATGTATTTATTCATATATTATTCGTGTTGTATGTTTCTCCCTGTAATATTCATCATATGTTTCTCTGTATAGTATTCGTCATGTGTTGGGATAATAGCTTTATTCCTCTTAAAAGTATTATCATTTTGTTCCTGCTGTTGTTACTATTTTGTTCTAATATTATATGGTCAGTCGTAATTCTGAATAGTTGTACTTGATATTTCGCGTTATGTTGTAGAGATGTGTTTATAATTTATGAATAGAGGCATAAAAAATTTAGACTTCAATATTAACTTTGTGAAGCACGTGGAAAATTGATACCTAACGACAAAATTAAAGTGGATATTCTAAATTAGAATTGGATTGCCTACAAGCTTTTAGGGGGACTTATCATATAGATTCTTATGAAAGCAACTATCTCCAGAGAGTAACGACCAGTGTCTTTCTGACTTCTTATGTAGTTTGTTTATGGTATCCTGGCCCCTCTTCGGGACAAGTTCATCCTATAAGTATAATGCACTTTATCTTATTTTTGATGTCCTATTCTGATAAATTTATTTTGCTGTTATGCAGTATGGGGATAGTGTACAACCTACATCATTGCAAAATATATGGAGGATTCCTTTCAGTAGAAATGATTGGCTCATGCAAAAGAAAATTCTTCTGTTAACAAGGAGCCAACCCACTCGGACATCTGTAGTTACAACTTTCGCTATTGAATTTCTTTTATTTGTTCCATCTTCTATTAGGGCCCAATGCTCAATGCACGTCTGTCTGGAGAGCGGAAGAAAATAAGGTATTGTTTCTTGGCAGTTCAATGGTTGTTTTATTTGCAGAATAGGAGCCGAAATGTTGTCTTGAGAACTGTGTAAAAGTCAAGGCAATAAGAAATTTATTGATTTTTATAGGTAAAGAAGAATTAGAATTTTTACCCATTTAACAAGAAGAGTAGTAAAAAGTTAGTTTAATTTTAACATTCTATATTCCCTCTATCATATTACCAAATTCATAGGCTTTTAGCATGATTGTTCTTCTTTTATTCCCTGCAAATAAATTGTTACCAGGAAAAATTAGTCATTTACAATTGTCTTTTATACTAATATAAAAATTATGTTCCTGGATTGTTTAAAAGAATTATTTAAGTAGCTCTCATATACAACTACTAATTTAATCTCAAAATCTTACACGAGTTTGTTTTAGGATTTGAGAAGAAGTGTTCTCTTCTTCCAGCTTACATGGTTTTGGTTAAATTCAATTTAATTTGGGGAGGAAAACAAATGACAAGAAAAGATTGGATAAGAATATTCATTACGTTCAACTTTGTTCAGGCGTTCACTGCCATTCTTATTTTCTAGATGTTGGTGTCTTAGACACTTTTTGGTTTAAACCTGTGTTGTTGACTTTAAGAATCAATAGCATTAATGCTATTAATCCCAATAAACTTCTTCAAGAAGTCGAATGTTCTTTGGAGCAATTTAAGGTCAGAAAAGTAAGAGGTTGTCAGGTTGTTCTACTCGATTTGCTTATATCAAGAGCATAAGCAGAAAGTTTACTATATCTCTTTACAGCCTTTTGGCTAAGATAGCTCATAAAGAAAAGGCATGAGTTATGGAAGGTAGGTTGAGAATTGGTCTTATAATTTACTTCTTTTGATCTGAAGCTCTTTTACAGTATTTCAATTTCTCATTCTTCTATAAGGCAAGGGAATTTAAGAAAGCTTCATTAGTTACATAGTTCCTTTTCTCAAATGATGCATTGAAGAATTTTGTATGGACTTACTGCTTTATTTTTCTATATATACACTCTACTTACATTGACATTGAATAAAGACTTGAGATATGAACACTTATTTACGTCTAAAGTGTAGTAAAGTCTTCTCTTGGATCCTCACCCCTTATTGCATATGTTTACTCTATATTGCTAGATACCTAATTGGAACTTCCATTGTGGTTGATGCAACATGCGAATGCAGGAATCTACTTAATGATCTAGTTCAGTAGCTCTCGCTACCAATGGAGAAAAGACAGAAATGTATGAGCAGGAGCTCCATGTGACAAGCTTTAAGGTGTATCAAGTATAAAGGCATTGTTGCGTGTGTTCTTGTTATGTTTTATAGGGCGGCTCATTGTTTGAATTAAGGCTGGGTTCCGAATTCTAGTTAATTGTTGTTCTTTTCATGTTGTTGCATGTGTTATGTTAGTTACGTTTCCTTGGGTGTTTCGCGCAGATTTTTCATTTATTTCCGAATCCACTGCACATTTGTGATGACCCGGCCCATCATCAGTTATTACCCCATTTTCCCCGTTATATGCTTGTTCATATTTCAATATGTATGTTTGGTGAGTTTGAGTCAATTCGGATTGAGTTTGGTTGGAATTGAGTCAAATAGTCTCTAAGAAGAAGGAATAGTTGAGAAAAGTCAATCGGATGTTGACTTGTGAGTTAGAGAGCTCGGAATTGAATTCTGATGATTCGGTTAGCTCCGGGAGGTCATTTGTGGCTTAGGGGAGCGATCAGAATTGAATCTGAAGGTTCGGTGTAGAAATAGGCTTGAATTGGCTAAGGTTGAATTTTGGCGAAATTCGAACGGTAGGTGAGATTTTGATCCGGGAGTCTGAATGGAATTCCAACAGTTGCAGTAGCTCCGTTAGGTGATTTTGGATATATCTGCAAATTTTCAGGTCATTCGGACGTCGTTTGGTCGGGTTTTTGATTGCATGTTGTTTTCGGAAGTTCTAGTTGAAACTTAGGCTTGAATTCGCCTTGATTTGATGGTTTCCGTGTTTAAAGGTGTGTTTTTATGATTGGAACAAGTTTGTATCGTGTTTTGGAGTAGGTTTGTGGTTTTTGTTGGGGTCCCGGGGGTCTCGGGATGAATTCGGGGGTCCAAATGGACCATTTTTGGCCAAAGGAAAGAGCAGGTCTGCTGTCATAAGTGCAGCAGACATTTACCCTCTCCGATCGCACTAAATGCCACGCGATCGCGTCAAGTACTGGAGAGGCTGATAATTTTACCCTTCGCGATCGCAAAGCGAGGGATGCGATCACGTAAGGTTAGGAGTTAGATCAATGCGATCGCAGGGCATCCTGTCGCGATCGTGTAGTGTTACCCAGTTGTTCATCGCAATCGCATAAGAGACTACGCGATCGCGTAGAAGGGAAAATATGGTCTGAGATTTTGTGATACGCGATCGCGTGAAGGGAGTCGCGATCGTGTGAGGCCTGTAAGTTGAGCATCGCGATCGCGTGCTAGAGGTCTCGATCGCGTAAGGTAAATTAAATGTCGGATAGAATCAGATATAAACCATATCAGTCGCGAGGGTTTCATTATTTCCTCCATTTTTGCACCACATTGAGAGCAAATTGATAGGATTCAAAGGGGATTTCATCGGGAAAATATTGGAGGTAAATTCTATGGTCTAAATACGTGATTTTACCTTAGAATCTTCAAATATTTCACTGTAAATGGGAGATTTTACCCTAAGCCTAAGTTATGGTAAAACGTTGATTTGAATTCCGATTTTGATAAACTTTATATGTATGGACTCGTGTTGAGATAAGGAATTCGAATATGTAACTTTTGTATATTTTCGAGAAGTGTACCAAAAGTCGGGTTTTGGCAACTTTGTGGTTTTTCATGTAATTTGATTGTGTTCGATTGGGTGTTGTTCCGTTGGCCTATTTTGATATATTTGTACTGAAATTTGGCTAGTTTTGACGTGCATGGATGCTGGTTCGAGGAGCTAAGGCGTTGCGGAGCTTGAGTTTTCGCCGGATCGAGGTGGGTAATACTTGTAAATGCTGTCCTGAGGGTTAGTAAACCCCGGACTTGCACATCTTAGTGATGTATTGAGGTGACTTGCACGCCGGATAACGGGCGTGGGGTAGAGCACCATTGGGGATTGTGACTTGGTCCATCCCGCTTAATAAATAATAACACCTAATTGCTTGAAATTGAATTGACGCCCTAATAAAGATATTAATTATCATGAATTGGACTGATTATCATGCTTTGGGCTTCGTGCCGATTATCTGAGTCCTTCAGGGATTGATATTACTATCTTGATAATATTGTGCATATTTTTATCTCAATCTAAGATTTTAAAAATGGTATTTTTCTACTCAGCATTTTATAAGACTCGGAAAACTTGAACAAGGTCATAATGACATTTTTAGCTGTGAGCTAATATGATACTATTGATCGAGGGACTTTCTTTATTATTTGTTAGACTGATTGGGGCCAAGGGCCATATGTGAGGGCATGACGATTTATGTGAGCATATGCATACACATGCATGGATCGGACTGCACGCCGCAGTGGTATATGGATCGGGCTGCGCGCCGTAGCAGGTGTGATATTGATATTGCGCTTGGGCTGTAGGAGCCCCTCCGGAGTCTGAACCCCCACAGTGAGCGCGGGCGCCTTGCATGGATCGGGTTGTACGCCACAGCGTCATATGCATTGCATGGCATACATACATTAGTTTATTTGTACTACGTGGCATAACATATAGCACTCATACATTATTGGCACACACGCATTATTTGCCTTATTGACCAGATCCCCTGGTGGAAATTATTAAGGAGTGTTGAGCCCAAGGGGGCTGATTTGAGTGCAGACTTGCACTGCTTGAGGTTGTACCCAGGTTATCATGAAAGAAAGAAAGCTAAAAATTAGATTTCTAAATAATCTACTCACATATACTGAAAGGGATTAAAATGATAGTGTATTGAAGTTTAAAAGATAGTTCTGCATTATGTTGCATGAGATAGTGCTTTGCATGATTTTCTTTTCTTCAGTACAATTTACTTTTATTACCGTTGAGTTGGAAGTACTCACATCCGACTCCCTGCACCTTGTGTGCAGATCCAGGTACATCACAGCAGAGCTGATTCTATAGCTGCTCGGGAGTGCATTTGGACTGTCGAGGTAGCTGCCAGCGTCCGCAGGACCTGACTCTCCAGTTTATCCTTATTTTGTTTAGTCTATTCCACACTTGTGCACAACTGTACACACTATCACGGTTTATAAATTCTGGTAGAGGCTCATGACTTGTGACTCTTGTTCTGTTGGGAGGTTGTACTGGTTTGGGATGTCTAATCCCGGTGTTTGGGTATTTCTTTATGATTATTCTATCATTTTTTATGCTTAAAAGCGGTTAAATGTTAGCTGACAGCTCCGTGTTTCTTTTGATTGGTCGGGCTGGCCTAGCAGTGTACTGGGTGCCATCACGACCGGGTTTGGGGTCGTGACAAGTTGGTATCAGATCCTAGGTTACTAGGCCTCTTTAGTCTTGAGCCTGTTGGTAGAGTCTCGTGGATCGGCACGGGGACGCCTATGCTTATCCTCGGGAGGCTGCAAATATTTTAGGAAACACTTCACAATCTTGGAATTCTTATCGTGTGTACTTGATTCAGCTTGATTCTTGAAATTCCTTCCATACGCCTATATGCGCACTCGAGCGCTCAGTAATATAATTGCTTTGATGGCTTGTGACTCCCCGATTGAGGGGCGAGATATGATCTCTGTGAGTTTATATTGGGCCAGTCGGGAGGACTTGAGGCCAGATCTTTGTCTATGGCTTGAGCACCAAGGTGTTGATTCTGCGAGCTGGTATTATGAAGATTATATGACCAGTATTGTCCCAAATTGTGAAAATGGCAGCTTGATAATGGATGAGATGTTAGGTGTTAGACTCTTATTGTGATTCGTTGTGTAGCCCCTAGCTATGGGCGTGGTGAATATGTTCATGTCGCTTAGTGGAAAGGTAAAGTGCATTACATGTGGTAGTATGAGTTCAGACTCAAAAAGATCAAATGTGTTGTGCTATGTGCATTCTGATGTCTTGTCAAATTGCCGATGTATTGTTAGGATGGTTTTGGTGATTCTCTGGCAGGTGGATAGGCCAAATTACAAAGGAAACTCTACCGAAATTTTTGGAAAATTTGAGACTTAGAAAATATTTCGTCACCTAAGGAATGGGCTTAACTGTTGTGTGTGTAAAAATGCAAGAATTGCAGAATAGTTAAGGTCTCTAATGATTCGAGTCTCTGTCGAGGCTTGTAAATGACTTGAGTTTAATCTCAATATAACATTGTGTCATCATTTGAGTAAGAATGCTATGAGTGGCTAAAATTTCTTTGATGTATTGCTCCGTGCCAAGTTGGGGAGGTTGTTATTCATTACCTGATTGCATTGTTGTGTGCTATGTTGGTTCTGTTTTTAAGTATGTTGGAAACAATTTCTGACAAAGGTTATGGTGCTTCGTAGATGTGAAGAAATACTAGGATGTTTTGAACTGCTGTTGGTAAAGAATGTTCGGTGTATAGAAAAGAAAATAGTTAATTGTATCTGTGGGTAATCATGTTCTGCGATGTCAGCGTTCTAACAAGGCACGAGTGGTTCTGTTCAATAAGACAGTTGAATTATAATTGAATAAGGGTGAATGACGCCCGAGAATAGTCTTGCGGTGTTCAAGATTTTCTTGTAACAGTTTAGGTGTTTTAAGGTTGTGCATGCAGCTAAAGATGGTGGTTTCGCAAGAAAAGATCAAGACTTGTGTTATATTATGTGAATGATAGGACTCTATGTATCAATATTGGAAGGTAATGATAACGAATGCAAATCGCAGGAAGTTCTTCAAAACAAAGTATTGTAGAATGTGGTATTTTTGGGAAACATTTGAGAGAGTATTCAGTGGCCTGTGAGGCTTAGACCGTGTGGTCTTGTGTATGAGTCTTGTGTGGTAACATGGGTTGAGGCATTATCAGGCTACAGTAAAGACTGATATTAAATTTAAGATGAATCAGAAAGGAATTGGGTAAATGGAACAACGTGTTAATAAACTGAAACGGTATGATAAGGATACGATTAATTCCTGGTATGTATTCGAAGTAATGAGTCTTACAGATATGGTGCAACAAAGCTCTTGAGTGCTGGCAGTTGCGTAGCTCGATGTGGGTAAAAGGACTCAGTCCTGGTAGTTAAACTTATGCAACGAATTGGAAGTAAGAGTTTGTGATGTGTTTTACCATGGTTTGAAAATGAGTATATTTCCTGTCGGTATGCGAAGCATGGAATGTGTAATGATTTTTCTTCCATATGGGAAGTCATTAAAATTCTCAAGCAGCGTGGGCAACTGCAGATAATTTGAGAATCAATCTTTCTGGTGATTAATGGAAATGGTACTGCTATTCTCGTGATTTGGCGGAGTATATAGTCAAAAGGGCAAGGTAATGTAAACTGACAATATCTAGTGGTATTGTGGTATCCTCTTGTTGGATTGACGGTGATGATTGAGTTGTTGATAGCATAGGGAAATTTCTGAATGGCTTTCGTGGTGTGAATGGATGCTTGATGTGTGTTATGTATTCGTACGGTGGAGTGTGGAATCAGGCATAGTGATTCATATGTTATATATGTGTTGGAGACTAGAAGTTCTCGTAATCCGCCTACGCAGTGGTAGTATATCGTGTGTATCGGCACCGTTTAGAGGTTGTTGGAAATTGGAAGCCCTAGTGGCTCTCTCGTTACTTGACATGATAAATTTGAATAATGATATATGATTCCAGACTGGTTGTCATAAGTCAGGTTGTCTAGACTGTTGTGATATGAACTATGTCAGAAAAATGTTACAAACTGCATGGCAGAGAGCATCACATCATGCTCCAGTAGGGTAGATGTACCCTAGGGCCAGCGGATGGCTGGTAGGTATTGCTTTGTCAATTGGACATTCGTGGCGGATGTCAGTGTAGAGGTATCTACTATTGATTCAGTTTCGGTATTGAGGAACTGTTTCGGATGCATTTCATGTGGCCGAGCTTGAGGCTATATATGTTTGTTGTAATGAGCAACCTAATCCGATGTGTGTTCTCTTTTGCTAGATTTATGCGTGGATCGGGTGGCACGCCGCAACAGGTATAGTATCTGGATCAGGTGCGCCGCCACATGTATGGTATCAGGATCGGGTGGCACGCCGCCACAGGTATGGTATCTGGATCAGGTGGAACGCCGCCACGGGTATGTCATTGGAGCGAGTTGCACGCCACAACAGTGTGATGTGGAGAATAATTTCCTATATGTTACCTTGTATACAATACTTCCTGGCTTCTGAGGAAAAGTCCGTATTGGGTATCGCTCAGCGAATAGCACATCGGTTGTGTCCTTTCAGGATTTGATAGCATATATTAATTATTTCACCGTGGGTGAGATTGATTGTTGGGTTCAGACCTAGATCTGTGTGTGGTTGATCGTTCTGAGCACGGTGACTTGAGCTGTTTCGTGAGTAATAGTGTTTAGATAGAATCATGAGTCGTGGCAAGGCCACGTGATGTTATGACCTTTCGAGAAGGACTCATGTACTCTATTCCAATGATGTGAGACGGGATCTCAGTTCTATCTTATGATGGTACAGAGGAATTGAATTACGGCTCTGTTGTTGGAGTCAGTTGTCATGATTTAAGTATGTTCAGATTTTTCTTATTGGAAGTGTTGTGCTCGTCGTGGCTTGGGCCGGTGTTAAGGTGTCATATCACCAGTGCGATGTGTTATAACCGAAATGATCAATTGAGTCATTAATAAGTGCGAGCATATATGATTTCGGTTAGTTAGAAAGGTAATATCGAGATTTGGCTCCGAAATCTATTGTGGTATCAGTTAAAAGGGAAATGGATTCATGAATGGTTGACCTGAGAGATGGGATCGATATATCGCGTGTTTGGTTGCCGCGGGCAGGATATGAAGGTGTCGGAATAAGACTCTATCTAATGAGAAAGGTTTTTCTGCTAGTATTTGGTTATTGTGGCCAATTGTTGTGATTAGAGTCCATCGTCTCGAGCGATTGGGTTGTTTGATACATCATGTGATCTCACCTAGAGTGGCGAGTATGGGCTATTACAGTTGGATCGTGTGTATCCTGAGTATAGGCATGAGATTAGGATTGGTATGTAATTTCGGAAAGTGCAATGTGGTCTATGGTTCGGATGGGCTGTGAAATTCTAGCTATAGTGTGTACCGGACTTATGTGAGATAGGGGGACATGGGATCGTCCCGAATATATGCTTGGTAAGGTCATTCAGCTATTCGGTTACATCTAGTAAACCTCTTGGTCCGCTCGAGGATGAGCGTTTGCTTAAATTGGGGAGAATGTGATGACCCAACCCGTCATCATATGAGTTATCACCCTATTTTCCCCGTTATATGCGTGTTCATATTTTAATATGTATGTTTGGTGAGTTTGAGTCAATTCGGATTGAGTTTGGTTGGAATTGAGACAAATAGTCTCTTAGAAGAAGGAATAGTTGGGAAACGTCAATTGATGTTGACTTTTGAGTTAGAGAGCTCGGAATCGAATTTTGATGATTTGGTCAGCTTCGGGAGGTCATTTGTGGCTTAGGGGAGCGATTGGAATTGAATTTGGAGGTCCGGTGTAGAAATAGACTCGAATTGGCTAAGGTTGAATTTTGGCGAAATCCGAACGGTAGGTGATATTTTGATCCGGGAGTCAGAATGGAATTCTGGCAGTTGCAGTAGCTCCGTTAGGTGATTTTGGATATGTCTGCAAATTTTTAGGTCATTCGGACGTCGTTTGGTCGGGTTTTTAATTGGATGTTGTTTTCGAAGTTCTAGTTGAAACGTAGGCTTGAATTCGCCTTGATTTGATGGTTTCCGTGTTTAAGGGTGTGTTTTTATGATTGGAACAAGTTTGTATCGTGTTTTGGAGTAGGTTAGTGGTTTTCGTTGGAGTCCCGGGCGGGTCTCGGGATGAATCCGGGGGTCCAAACGGACCATTTTTGGCCAAAAGAAAAAGCAGGTCTACTGTCATAAGTGCAACAGACATTTACCCTCTGCGATCGCACTAAATGCCACACAATCGCGTAGAGTACTGGAGAGGCTGATAATTTTACCCTTCGCAATCGCAAAGCGAGGGATGCGATCGTGTAAGGTCGGGAGTTAGATCAATGTTATCGCAGGGCAGCCTGTCGCAATCGCGTAGTGTTACCCAGTTGTTCATCGCGATCGCATAAGAGACTACGCGATCGCGTAGAAGGGAAAATATGGTATGAGATTTTGTGATACGTGATCGAGTGAAGGGAGTCGAGATCGCATGAGGATTGTAAGTTGTGCATCGCGATCGCTTGCTAGAGGTCGCGATCGCATAAGGTAAATTAAATGTCGGACAGAATCAGATATAAACCATATCAGTCGCGAGGGTTTCATAATTTCCTCCGTTTTTGCACCATATTGAGAGCAAATTGATAGGATTCAAAGGGGATTTCATCGGAAAAATATTGGAGGTAAGTTCTTGTCTAAATACGTGATTTTACCTTAGAATCTTCAAATATTTCACTGTAAATGGGAGAATTTTGCCCTAAGCCTCAGTTATGGTAAAACGTTAATTTGAATGGGCAAACAGAGTCCAATTTTGATAAACTTATATGTATGGACTCGTGTTGAGATAAAGAATCCGAATATGTAACTTTTGTAATTTTTCGAGAAGCGTACCGAAAGTCGGGTTTTGGCAACTTTGTGGTTTTTCATGTAATTTGATTGTGTTTGATTGGGTGTTGTTCCATTAGCCTATTTTGATATATTTGTACTGAAATGTGGCTAGTTTTGACGTACGTGGATACTGGTTCGAGGAGCTAAGGCGTTGCGGAGCTTGAGTTTTCGCCGGATCGAGGTGGGTAATACTTGTAAATGATGTTCTGAGAGTTAATAAACCCCGGACTTGCACATCTTAGTGCTGTATTGAGGTGACTTGCACGCTGGATAATGGGCGTGGGGTAGAGCATCATTGGGGATTGTGACTTGGTCTGTCCCGCTTAATAAATAATAACACCTAATTGCTTGAAATTGAATTGACGGCCTAATAAAGATATTAATTATCATAAATTGGACTGATTATCATGCTTTGGGATTCGTGCCGATTATCTAGGTCCTTTAGGGATTGATATTACTGCCTTGATAATATTGTGCATATTTATATCTCAATCTAAGATTTTAAAAATGGTATTTTGCTACTCAACATTTTATAAGATTCGGAAAACTTGAACAAGGTCTTAATGACATTTTTAGCTGTGAGCTAATATGATACTGTTGCCCGAGGGACTTCTTGATTATTCGTTAGACTAATTGGGGCCGAGGGCCATATGTGAGGGAATGACGATTTATGTGAGCATATGCATATACATTCATGGATCGGACTGCACGCCGCAATAGTATATGGATCGGGATGCGCGCCGCAACAGGTGTGATATTGATATTGCGCTTGGGCTGTAGGAGCCCCTCCGGAGTCTCAACCCCCACAGTGAGCGCGGGCGCCTTTGCATGGATCGGGCTGTACGCCACAACGTCATATGCATTGCATGGCATACATACATTGATTTATTTGTACTACGTGGCGTAACATATAGCACTCGTACATTATTGGCACACACGCATTATTTGCCTTATTGACCAGATCTCACGGTGGAAATTGTTAAGGAGTGATGAGCCCAAGGGGGCTGATTTGAGTGCAGACTTGCACTGCTTGAGGTTGTACCCAAGTATTGGTATGTTATCATGAAATAAAGAAAGCTAAAATTGAGATTTCTAAATAATCTACTCACATATACCGAAAGGGAATAAAATGATAGTGTATTGAAGTTTAAAGATAGTTTTGCATTATGTAGCATGAGATAGTGCTTTGCGTGATTTTCTTTTCTTCAGCACAATTTACTTTTATTACCGCTGAGTTGGAAGTACTCACACCCGACTCCCTGCACCTTGTGTGCCGATCGAGGTACATCACAGCAGAACTAATTCTATAGCTGCTCGGGAGTGCATTTGGACTGTCGAGGTAGCTGCCATGGTCCGCAGGACCTGACTCTCCAGTTTATCCTTATTTTGTTTAGTCTATTCCACACTTGTGCATAGTTGTACACACTATCACGGTTTATAAATTCTGGTAGAGGCTCATGACTTGTGACTCATGTTCTGTTGGGAGGTTGTACTGGTTTGGCATGTCTAATCCCGATGTTTGGGTATTTATTTATGATTATTATATCGTTGTTTATGCTTAAAAGGAGTTAAATGTGAGCTGACAGCTCCGTGTTTCTGTTGATTGGTTGGGCTGGCCTAGCAGTGTGATAAGCGCCATCACAACCGGGTTTGGGGTCGTGACAAGATTTTTCATGTGCAATATCCACTGCTAGGCCAAGTTTGCCAGAAGGATAATTTAGCTGGCATTCTTCCATGAATTCTTTTTTTTTTTTTTTACTTTTTCATGTTTGTATTTTGTGGAGATTAGTTGTCACATGTGTGGCCTTTCAGTTTGAATATGTTGTTCTGCTAAAACTTTGGTTGCACATTAAATGTACCAACCAATTCATCACATAACTTTTTATGTGTTTGTCAATCTTCCACATGAAGAGATTAATTTATGACAATCAACTGTATTGGTCATAGGCTCGTGCATATCACGGGTACCGTCATCTAAGTATACACACACACATATATATATATATATATATATATATATATATATATATATATATATATATATATATATATATATATATATATTCCAAGAACCTAAGCAAAAAAATATATTTTCAGTGGGTATAATTAAAATTCATTGAGATCATATAGACGGGTCAATATTCAACATTTGAGGAAGATTGGAGGTGATTGGGACTGATTTGGTATCAAAATTCGTAGTTAAAATCGAATTCAAATAATTCTTCTGCAATACATGTATCACGCATGTATCTCACACACAAGTATACATGTGATACACAATTGAACAAATCTAATACATATACTATTTTTTTATGTTTATCTTTTACTTCGAATTTTTTATTCAAATTACCTCAAAACACCAACAAATCATCCCAAAACTTAGATTCAAGCTCCTTAAGATGTACCCAATTTATTATATTAACAACCACTCAAAAGAAAGCAAAAATTTGATCTTTTCTAGCTACAAACAGCTAATTGGCTAATATTAGTTATACAAGTTAGGATTTCTAGCTTTTGGCTTTTGACGTGTTTTTATCATTTTAATTTAAAAACAAGTGCTTAAAAGCACTTTTTCTTTTACTTTATCCGAACACTACAAAATGACTTAAAAACTAATTTAGCTTAAATACACTTAAAATAAACCAATTCAAACGGGCTCTAAGTCTATTTCCTCTTTATAACATTTTCTTGAGAACATATGATCTTTAACTTTGTCAAAATTGAGTATTTTTTGTCCAATTGATGAAATTCTCATATGAAACATTTAAAAATAACAAAGATGTTAGGTTTCTTACATGTGACCAACCTAAAAACCCTACGGCAATTAGGGGTTTCTTGCCCAATTTCGTTTTTCTTTGATCAAGGTCCATATCCATTATTAATATATTATGTTAAATTTTTGCAGCAATTATTATTAAGACTTTTATATTTTGTTTTTGTTGAAATTGGAGAAAAATAAAATTGAAAAAGAAAGGTCTCAATCTCAATTACATGTAAAAAATCATGTGACATATCAAGTAGTTTAAAGATCCCCTTAAATATTTGATTAGTTGAATAAAAAGTATTTTTCAATTTAAAAGAATCGGATGTGCCTTTATATTAGAGAAATATATAATTTTGGCTGTTCTATATATATATATATATATATATATATATATATATATATATATATATATATATATTTGCTAGTAAATACAATTGGTTCGACTAACTGGCCAATTTTGTATTTTTGCCTTTTTATTACTCCCTCTGGTCCAAATTAAGCGGATTTTTGCCTTTTTTTATGATGGTCCAAAATAAGTAATTTTTTCCAGATTTCAAGAATAAATTAATTGTTAGTTTCCTACATTGCCCTGGAGTAAATAATGTTGGAGTATGTGTTACGAGTAAGGTTGTATGGTGGGTCGGTCCTGGACCGGGCCCGGACCGGGACCGCGGGCCTGGTGGGACTATATGGTCCTTGAAGCCCGTGGCGGGCCGGTCGTTTCCTGGGAGCCCACGAGACCAGGACCGCGAAGACCGGGACCGGGTAGCGGTCCTGGGCCGGTCCTGGGTCGGTCCTGGCGGGCTTAGTGGGTCTGGGCCGGTCCTGGCAGGCCTGGTGGGCCTGGGCCGGTCCCAACGGTAATATTTAATTTTTTTTTTTTTAAAAAGGCCAAACGGTCAAATTTTTAGAAATAGTCGTTGGGGCTGCCAATTTGACCGTTTGGCACTTGCAAAATACCCAAATGGCCCCCAAACTTTAATATAACCCTAAACTTTATATAATTACACTTTTTCCCAATTCTTAACTATAAATACCCCTCATTCTTTCATTTTTACTCACCAATTCATCAACCTCTCTCAATCTATATCCAATTTCTCTTATACAATTGCTTATATTATTATTGTAATTTTATGAAATTTTGTGGAGTTGGTGAAATGAAGTATTCAAGTCTTCAACGATTTTCAATTTTCAATTTTGAAGAAGTTGTTCGGCAATTCGGTAAACTCATTCCAACTCTTAATTTTTAAGAATATATTTTGTGTGCTCTAGTTTGCATAATCATAATTAATATGGCATTTTCTTTGAAAAAAAATATTTAGTGGTAAAGGAAAAGCTAAAATGGGTGAAAGTAGTCATCAACCAACTACCCTTCCCCCCCCCCCCCGGTTCCCCGACCTACTCCCGTTACCCGTCCTGATGCTCCAATTATTCTTGATAGTGATAATCCTTATTTTCAATTTACGGATTCTGAATTTTGCCACAATATTACACCAGGTGATCAATAGATGACGAGATTATGACTGCTCTTTATCCTAATCTAAATATTCATAGGCAACCGGATTTTGATGAAACCAAACAGGATTTAGATGAAACCCAACAGGATTTAGATGATACACCTATTATTCCGGCTAATAACCCAACTGATGCACCACCTGACCCACTTGTGGAAACACCTACTTTTAGTAGACAACCTTCTAAACGCCAAGAAACGTCATTAGTTTGGAAACTTTTTACTCAAATAAGAGAACAAAATAAGGCTCAGTGTAATAATTATAAAAAATTATTGGTGCATAAATTTACTGGAGACCCTAGTGACACGAGTTGTTTGACTAGGCACATACTAACACACCCTAGTGAAAAAGTTAAATATTTCAAACTGAAAGTGCAGCTAGACGGGACAAGTGTAGATAATGCGGGTAAACCTAGTACAGGTTCAAATCTAGTTCAACCTGAAATTAACACTGTCACCGGAGGTATTTTATATTATGATCCAAATAAAGATAGGGAAGAATTAGCAAAGATGGTTACCGTTATGTGCTTACCAAATACTTTTTGTAATGACCCGACCGGTCGTTTTGAGCTCCGATGCGTCATTCAGCAAATTGAGGCCATGAACAGCTTCATCTCAGGTATATTGACTTGTGTTTATGGTCAGAATAAATATTCAGGAAGTTTAAAGTCAAATCTAAATGAAAATTCTCATTTTGAAAGCTTAAAGTTGAAGAAATGAACTAGGATTGGAATTTTGAGTAAATGACCTCGAAATTGGGATCTAAAAGTTCTAGCATGCTCGTATGATGATTTTGAACTTGGGCGTATGTCCGGATTTGGTTTTTGATAACATGTGAGCATTTCGGCGTATATGGTGGAAGTTAGTATTTTAGAAGAATTTCATAAATTTGGGTTGGAAGGCATTTTAGAGTTATTGATGTCCATTTGGGATTCCGAGTGTGGGAATAGATTCGTATGGTGATTTTGGAGTTGGGAACGCGATCGAAAGTGAATTCGGATGTCCGGAGGTCATTTTGAAGTCATTTGGCTAAATATAGGAATTTGAAGGTTTACGAGAAAATTCGACCGGAAGTGAAAATTTTGATATCGGGGTCGGAATGCGATTTTGAAAGTTGGTGCAAGTATGTAATGACGAATGTGACTTGTGTGCAAACTTTGAGTCAATTCGGATCGATTTTGGTAGGAAAAAGAATCCGGTCTTTGACGATCCAGTCTTAGCTAGCAAGTGTATGGACTCATACTTTGAGGACTCCCAGCAAAGAGGAAGTCGTGCAAGCAAGCGAAGTGGAATCTATTAGAATAGAAAATGGAACAATTAATCTCTTTAAGGAAAGCTTAAGTTGGAAAAGTCAACCCAACATTGACTTATGAGTTAGAGGGCTCGGAACTGAATTCCGATGATTCGGTTAGTTTTGGGGGATGATTTAAGACTTATGAGCGCAATCGGAAGTAATTTTGCAGGTCCGGTGAAGAAGTTAGCCTATTTTGGCGAAGTTGGAATTTTGGAGGAATCCGATCGATAGGTGATATTTTGATCTGGGAGTCGGAATGGAATTCCGACAGTTGCAGTAGCTTCGTTAGGTGATTTTGGATATGTCTGCAAATTTTCAGGTAATTCGGACATCGTTTGGTTGGGTTTTTTATCGAATGTGAATTTTGAAAGTTTAAGTTTAAGTTCGAATCGAATTCTAGGATTTTGGTGATTTTTGATGTTTAAGGTACCGTTTTTATGATATGAGCAAGTTTGAATGAAGTATTAGGTTGAGTTTGTGTTTTTGGTAGAGGTCTCGAGGGCCTCGGGGTGATTTCGGATGCCTAACGGGCATTTTTGATTTTGGAAAAAGCTGCTGTTGTAGCAGATTTTCAGCAGTTTCTTGGCTACTTTGGTAGCTGAAATCTTGTAATCTATAAGGAATCACAAAAAGTACAAAACACAAAAGTTGTAGACCTTCGTGTCTAGTTTCCAGAAAGCTAAAGAACTTGAAATTTTGGACATCTTTACTGGGTGTTATGATCGACGGAAAAGGACTGCTGGAGCAATAGGATGTACAACTTGTATAGCATAGGTGCAAGGTACAACTCGACGAAGCACGGGCATATTCTTTTTACACGAAATTGGTTTATTTCTATCATTGATTTCATTTCGTTTGGATGATTTTGGAGAGCTTCAAGAGAGGATTTCACCGGGTAAACATTGGAGGTAAGTTCTATGATCTAAATACGCGATTTTATCTTAGAATCTTCAATTATTTCACTGTAAATGGGAGGATTAATGAAGGATTTTTGCCCTAAGCCTGGGTTATGGTAAATCATCGATTTGAATGGTCAAACGGAGTCCGATTTTGATAAACTTTATATGTATGGACTCGTGCTGAGATAAGGAATCCGAATATGTAACTTTTGTAATTTTTCGAGAAGCGTACCGAAAGTCGGGTTTTGGCAACTTTGTGGTTTTTCATGTAATTTGATTATGTTCGGTTGGGTGTTATTCCGTTAGCCTATTTTGATATATTTATACTGAATTTGGCTAGTTTTGGCATGCGTGGATGCTGGTTCGATGAGCTAAGGCGTCGCGGAGCTTGAGTTTTCGCCGGATCGAGGTGGGTAATACTTGTAAATGATGTCCTGAGGGTTAGTAAACCCCGGACTTGCACATCTTAGTGCTGTATTGAGGTGACTTGCACGCCGGATAACGGGCGTAGGGTAGAGCACCATTGGGGATTGTGACTTGGTTCGTCCCGCATAATGAATAATAATACCTAATTGCTTGAAATTGAATTGACATCCTAATAAAAGATATTAATTATCATGAATTGGACTAATTATCATGCATGGGCTTCGTGCCGATTATTTGAATCCTTCAGGGATTGGTATCACTGTCTTGATAACATTGTGCATAATTTTGTCTCGGTCTAAGGTTTTTAGATAGTATTTTGCTACTTAGCATTTTTATAAGGTTATGAAAAACTTGAACAAGGTCTTAATGACATTTCTAGTTGTGAGCTAATATGATATTGTTGCCCGATGGGCTTTTCTTGATTATTTGTTAGACTGATTGGGGCCGAGGGCCATATGTTAGAGCATGACGATTTATATGAGCATATGCATACACATGCATGGATCAGACTACACGTCGCAGTGGTATTTGGATCGGGCTGCGCGCCACAATAGGTGTGATATTGATATTGCGCTTGGGTTGTAGGAGCCCCTCCGGAGTCTGAACCCCCCAGAATGAGCGCGGGCGCCTTTGCATGGATCGGGCAGTGCGCCACAGCGTCATATGCATTGCATGGCATACATACATTGGTTTACGTGTACTACGTGGCATAACATTTAGCACTCATACATTACTAGAACACATCCATTATTTGCCTTGTTGACCAGATCTCCTGGTGGAAATTGTTAAGGAGTGCCGAGCCCGAGGGGTTGATTTGAGTGATGACTTGCACCGCTTGAGATTGTACCCAGGTATTGGTATGTTATCATGAAAGAAAGAAAGCTAAAAATTGAGATTTTTAAATAATCTACTCATATATGCTGGAAAGGAACAAAAAAATAGTTCTGTATTGTGTAGCATGAGATACTGCCTTGCGTGATTTTCTTTCCTTCAACATTATTTACTTTTATTACCGCTGAGTTGGAAGTACTCACACCCGACTCCCTACACCTTGTGTGCAGATCCAGGTACATCACAGCAGAGCTGATTCTATAGCTGCGCGGGAGTGCATTTGGACAGTCGAGGTAGCTGCCAGCGTCCGCAGGACCTAACTTTCCAACTTACTTTTATTCATGTTGATATCTATTTCTGCACTTGAGCACCGTCGTAGACACTATAAAACTTTATATACTCTGTAGAGGATCATGACTCGTGACTCCTAGTCTTTGGGAAGTTTTGTTGGTTTGGGACGTGATCCCCGTATTAGAATATTTTCTTTTTGATTATTTGATCTTGATTATGCCTAAAAGTGGTTAAATGTGAGTTGTTGGCTCCGTGACTTTGTTGATTGGTCGGGCTGGCCTAGCAGTGTGCTGGGCGCCAGCACGACTGGGTTTGGGGTCGTGACACTTTTCCTTATAATCCTAATTTTGTGTATTATATTAGAAAAGTTTTTAATCCTACTTATAAAGATTGGCCTCGTGCAACAGTTAAGGCCGATATTTATAAATATAAACACGAATATGAACAATATATGCGGTATTTATTTAGTCATATAAGTAATCAAATTTCTATTACTACTGATATTGGTAGAAGTAATAATGATTGTGATTACCTAAACTAGTCACTGGATAGGTGAGGAGTGGATAATGCAAAAATGCATTCTTGCGTATAGAATAATTAATTCACGTCACACATGTAAGTTTATCACTAACATTGTTAGAGATATTTGTAGATGTTTTTCATTAGTGATAAAATAATGTCAATTTCTATGGATAATGCTTCTAGCAACACCTAGTGCAGTAGACATTCTTACAACAACATTAAATCCTGCATTTAGTAATATATTTCATATTAGATGTATTTGTCATATTTATCATTTAATTGTCGGCGATGGTATGCGAATGTTAAATTTAGAAATTGAAAAGGTTAGAATGGCTCTTAATTGGCTTTTTTATTCTAAGCGTAGAAGTAGACTTAGGGAGTATGTTAAAAAATGTGATGAATATGGCCTTAGAGAAAGAAAGGTTCATAAACCTTGCCCCACTAGATGGAATTATATGTACGGAAGTTTAGTAGTTTCTTAAGAATATAGGAACCCAATTAATGCAACGTTCAATGCTCGGGTTGGGGGTGTAGATGATGATGAAATGCTTACAACCCAAGATTGAACAAATGTTAAAATTTTTATAGATTTTTTAGAACATTTTCAAGCTGCTACAAATGTATTTTTTGGACAATATTATCCGACTATTTCAAACTGTTTAGTTTATATTGCAGCCCTATGTGAATTATTTATGAATTTTTCGGAGGGTGGGGAAATTTATCAACTTGCTATAAATGCAATGAAAGAAAAGTTTAAAAAATATTTATTCCCTATCCCCCCTATTTATGGTGTAGCTGCGATGTTAAATACTACAATGAAATTAGGAGGTCCTCATTTTTGGTATACAAATATTTATAGGACTTTAGATCTTTCAGTAGAGGAATGTGCTACACTTGCAGATGCAAAAGCATCAATTAAAATTAATACTCAAATAATATATAATGCATACCAACTTTCCTTAGAATATGCTAGGCCAAATGTTCCAACCCTTACTTCGTCTACTTCACAGTCGTCTAAAAGAGCTGCGGGCTTGAAGGCACTTACATCTTAGACGGAGTTTAGGGGTTCTCAAGGTGATAATTATGATGAACTTCCCATCTAAATGAGCTTCAAGTTTATTTATCGTAGGGACTTGAAAAGGAGAATCCAGACGGCAGTTTTGAGCTTTTGGAATGGTGGAAGTTAAGGGAAAAATATTTTCTTGTTCTTGCAAGGATGGCTCGCGATATTTTATCAATTCAAGCTTCAACTGTTGCATCAAAGAGCGCCTTCAGTCAAGCAAGACTTCAAATAGGTGATCATAGAGCATCTATGAGGGAGAGCTTGGAAAAATGAGTGCGCTTGTTTGTTATGCAACATTATGATGTGCTAGAAGAAAATGAAGAACACTTAGTATTAAAGTGAAAGAACTGTGGTCAAGTTTTAAATTTTCGTACAGGTTCTGACACAGGCAGTTTAAGGAGACATATCAAGCATTGTGTTGAGGGTATTCCACCATCGGGCTTTCGTTTTTGTACTTCATTTTCTTGAAGGTGTTATGCTTCATGTTGTATTTCGTTATTAATTTATTAAGCATGCGAATTTAGTTTTACAATTAATATTAAAAGGATATTTCTTAATATGTATGAAAATAACCAAAAAATTATTTATTTTGGACCAAAATGAGTATTATTATTGTATTTTAAATGTGCTAAAAGTGATGCAACGAAAACAAGAGAAGGCAAATAGACATCACCAAACTTAAGGGACTATTTGGGCCAAAGAACTTGAAAATATGTGGAAGACTCGTATATTCTCCGGAAAGAAGCGTAGAGACACAAAAAACGAAACCCTCGGCTCAAAGTCCATCAAAGATCCAATTGAAGGAATCATACAGAAACTTAAACCTAATACACAGTGAAAGAGAGATTTGTGTAGCAATGGCAGAAGAGAAGAAGCAAGAACAAGCAATTGTACCACCCCCTCAATACAATTTGGACGCAAAGTGGGACGCTTGTCTTGATTTGGGGGTTCGCCGTTTCGCTTACTTTTCCTTAATCGGTGGCTTTGCTGGTCTTCTCCTCTTCCGTGAGTGACCTTTTTTCCCATAAAGTCACGATTTTTGTCTTGCCTTTATGCTGTTTATCTGGATTTTTGTTTTTCTTATTATTGTCAACAACAACCCACTATAATCCCACAAGTGGGGCCTGGGAGGTTAATATGTACGCAGGACATAATGACTGTGAAATTGGTGTTGGTTGGGTGAAATTGGGAAAATGCTGAAATAGGTGTCTTTTTTCATTTTCGAAATATTATAGTTTTGTGGATTGTATCAAAATAATTGAAGCTGGCGTAAGAGCTTTTGCTTGCTAGCTTCTTCTGTTATTTTACCACACAGAGGAAATGCTTTTATGGTTTTTCCCCTCTAATACTATTTAGTTCTTTGGAAATTGGAGAAGTTTTGTTGCTAAGTTTTTTTTGTGATGTAGTGACTGTGGAATTGGTATGGGAAAGGAGAAATGGAAATGTGTGCGCTCGCACACACACACACACATTGGTCTTGTATCATTTACGATACACCTACACACGCATATATATTGGTCTTGTATTATTTATGGATTTTGTTTCATTGGTTACTGTCTTCTTTGTTGGAAACTTCAGCTGTGCTTTTGCTTAGTTTGCTCTTGTGATGGTAGTAGTGTGAAAAGTGGGATCTGGAGGGATGAAGTTGTAGAAATACCGAATGGGTTCTTGAATTTTTGTTGTGTGGTAATGGTTAATTAGACAAGAGTACTGTCAGCCGCTTGTGCTCACTAGTATTGTCACATAGCTTTGCTTGTTAAGCCCGATGCATTGGTTAAAACTCCAGATGTTTTTTTCCTTAGTCTTGTGTGTGTGAGATCTAGTGATTGTGGAAATTATGTATTGCATGGATGCTTATGGGAATGACAAAACGGTGTTTTTGTAATATTGTTTGCCGTTGTCTTGATAATCAATCTCCCATTTTGTTCTTGAAATTTTTGGTAGCTGCGTGTCTAGGCATTGATTTGGTCATGCTTGCAGCTTTGTTGTGGTATTTTCAATATATATTATATGAATAGAGTTGTTTCTTCTTTATGTGTTTCTCCAAGTGTTGTCCAATATATATTAGACAGACAATGTAGTAAGTAGACTCATTTCATTGATTGTCATCTTAGGGAGTCCTGTGACACGCTGGGCATCAACGGCATTTGGTGCTGGGACAGGTGTAGGATCTGCATACACGGAATGCTCTCAGAAATTTGGTGGATATCCTGGAAAATTAACTACTAATGTTTCTGAGGCTCCTATTACCAAGGTAGTACATTGCATCTATTTCTATTTCTATTTGCCAAGCTAATACGTAAGGGAAATACAAATACTGTTTAATTATGCTATTTTCTTTGCTTTTTCCTTACAACCCCCCCATAGGGTGAGAACTCTCTTGTTGTGCCATTGTTTTGGGGCCAGGGAATTGTAGAAGGATAGCATTCATTTGTGCATTTTTAAAGTTTAAAGGCTTTCATTTGTTACCACTTTCTTCTTCTGTTGTTCATGAAGCAAAATGTTAGCTTGCAATGTTGAGCTACGAAGCTATCTTATATACTTGTGTAGCAGATGATTAAAATATCTGGTATTTCAGTTCAGAACTATGTATTTTGGGGTTAATTGCAGTAAACACCCCTGTAATATGGCTCAATTGCAAATACACCTCCTTTACTTTGAAATCAAACACTCACCCCCTACACTATTGTAATCCTACACAAATGTAATGTTGTTATCCCTATTTTTCAGACAAAGTTTAAACCCCTTGTATGAATAACTTGTTCTGTGTGTCTTCCTTGGCTGTGGCAATTGTTCTTGTTCTGCGATTGACAAAAGAATAATTGTTATTAGAATATTAATTTCAATTCTTGAAGACTGAAAACTGATTATTGTTCGGAAGTTAATCTGGGGAAGATATGGAGAAAGCTACAGCCTACAAGGAATCAGATGGACTGATCTTAACTGAATCATCGTTTCTTTTTGGTTCTCTAATTTTCTGTATTTAAGTGATTATTACAAAGGTATAGTGGTACCTCATTGTCCAAACGGTTCATAACTGTTACAGCTGTCATTTTCCTAGTGCCTGTGTCAATCACACTCTTCATTTATTTCGTGTTATTCATGTCAAATGTTTAGTAAGTGAGATGGATATATTAGTTAGCTCCTCACAGCAAATTGAAAACTTGCTAGAATCTTGGCATACCTTTGTCCGAACGAACCTATCCACATGAGGGGAGTACGGCCAGCTTGCCCTCAAGTCCATCACAGCCACAGCCAGAATTCACACCTTTATTCTGATGATATTAAGTAACTGCAACATAACATTTTCATATGAAGTTCATACTGCTCCCTTCTATACTTGTCAAAAACCTGCTCCCTTTATGCTAACAATTTATTTTGTTCTCTAACTTTAATAACCCTGAAGAATTTTGCGATGCTGCAATAAAATTCTCCCCCATAAGATTTTAGGCAGTTAATTGGGGTTGGTGATAGGGATAGACGCATTGGATTTGCCCTGCCTTACACTACAAGGAGATAGTTGACAATTGATCTGGCAGTGGCATCCATTTCTGCTCCCATTTCCTTTATTTTCCATCGTTTATATAGAATTTCCTTTATTCCTCTCCTTCCTTTCTCAGGATCATTAAGGAAGTGGTTGTCACCTCTCCTTCGTCCTACTTCATTTCATTGAAGCTCTGGACTAAAGTCACAACTAAAGGTGTCTTCTAGTACAAGTCCCTTTGTGATATGGGAAAAGAAACACGTCTTGTCAAAGAAGGGAATGAAGAAACAGACAGTGTAAAGGAGGGTGAACTCGAATACTTACTTTTACTAGGGGGAAAATCCAGACATCTGTACTATTTTTCCGGGGTGGGGGTTGGGGGAGGGCGGTGTAGAACTTTAGATTTTGTTCCTGTCTGCTGAACATTATCCGTCTTGTTGAGTATAAAAAGTTTTGCTCATATTTTGCCTTTCTCAAATTGTTCGATAAGTACATAGTACGCTTTAGTTGTGTACGTGTAACCTATAGATCATGGGTTTGAGCCGTGGACTCAGTCGCTAACGCTTGCGAACCTCTTTAACATCCCTCTGAGGTGCTGTCCTCCTTGCGTGGTTGCGGGATGCTTCGTGCACCGATCTTTTGGTTAATGGAAGCAAAAGATCCATGTGGGTGATACCAACTAGTTTGATCGAGGTTTAGTTATGGTTGGTACACTTGCATTAGTTCCAGTATTGCAATGAGTTTTCTATTTAGAGATTCGTATATAGTAGAAAATATAGAGATCCTTCAGTGTTAGAGAAACCCCAAGTTATTGAATATTTCGATGATGGGGGGTTTAGATGGAGCGAAACTGATAATGAGGATTTATATAACCAACTGAACTAGCTTAAAATGGAGGCATATATTGTTGTAATCTTTTAAGAAGAAATGCTGCTGCTGATTGGATCGGCCCCAGACGGATTTATCGGAGATGCTGCTGCTGATTAATAGTGGCCCAATTGTTTTCCATGTATATTAGGATGTAGTGGACCTCTACTAGCATTGCATTCTGATTTTGTCATCTATTCCCGTGGCATGATAGCTGACCTTTTCTTTTATGTTGTCTTCGTACTGTACTCATCTTGATAGACATGTTAGTCCGTTTTTCCTTCTTGAGAGCACACAGTTTCTTTTTGCTGGGAATGTGAGGATGGAAGGGACCCAATGTTGTGGTCTAGTGGTTAATGAAGTACGGGGAGAATCATGAAGCTTCAGGTTTCTTCCCATCTGCCTAATCTTGGTGGGCAGAGTTATAATATCTTGTGCCTGTGTTGGTGGGAGCTAGCAGGTAACTGCTGGAATAATCAAGGCGTGCATAAGTTGACATAGACATCACACATGTTAGAAAGATGGAAAAGTGGGAGTTTGTGTTTTGTACTATGAAGTTATGCTTTTGTGTTGCTACTAAGGTTTACTTCAATTTTCTATGCTTGTGTTGCTACTAATGTTTACTTCAACTTTCTAATTTTCATCTTGTCACAGGATGGGGAGCACTAAAGCAACGGTTTCACTGGGACCACAGATCAAAATTTTCATGTTATAAAATCGTTGTTACCTGTTTCCACCATTGGCCTTTTGCCCTTTATCAAGACTATTTGTTTTGCATGACTTTGATTTTCAGAGCAATCTATGGCTAATTATTAATTAGCTCATTTGGCCTTTTTTAATTTTGTAACTGTTACTACCGAAACAAAGTTTAGATAGCAGAAGGAAAGAAGAAATAATTGCTTTCGTGCAGCTTCTTGTGCTGTGTTCACTCCTCTTTGCTGATGAAGTGTTCTGTGGCCTATGAGCTATGAAGTAGAATTTGATGAATTATAACATTTTTTCTTTCATTCCTCCCTTTTCACGAGGACTGAAACTTTAAGTGTTTGCTTTGTGGCAAAAAAAAAAAAAAAAAAAAAGAACTGATGATAATTGGTAACAGCTGAAATGTTGACATTAGTTCCTATAGTGTTCACATAGAGTATACAAGAAATCTTTTTATAATATGGGAAAAAAGGAAATTTGATACTTTATGACATTAACTTGCTCTATAGTCCCTCGTTACTGCTCAAAGGAGTAGTAATAGGTAGGTTGGGATGACCAGATTTGAATCTGTGACATTTTGTACCCAATTTGATCAGGCATTCACCATCTTTTTCCGTTGTTCAAATCTTTGACAACACGAAAAAATTATTATTAACTCTTTGACAACATGAAAAAAATCATAAGTTATGCCCTCCCTCTAAGGAACTTTTGAAATACCAATAGGCAAATGATAGAAAGAATCAAAGTTATTATTAACTGTTCATGGACACTGTTCATGGTCACTGTTTACAGCAGATATTTTTGCATTTTCCGCCCATTTTCTAAGTCCGGAATTATTCCGAGACACCTCCGAAACACTCCCGAGCCCTCGGGGCTCCAAACCAAATATGCACATTGACTCTAAAACATCACACGAACTCGCTCGATTGATCAAATCGCCGAAATAACATCAAAATCATCAATTTTCATCAAATCAAGGCCTAAGTTTCCAAAAACTTCAGAAAATACACTTTCGATCAAAAACCCGACCAAACGATGTTCGAATGACCTGAAAATTTGCAGACATATCCAAAATCACCTTACGAAGCTACTGCAACTGTCGGAATTCCATTCCGACTCCCGGATCAAAATATCACCCATCGATCGAATTCCGCCAAAATTCCAACTTCGCCAAAATAGGCTAACTTCTTCACCGGACCTCCAAAATTACTTCCAATTGCGCTTCTAAGTCTTAAATCATCCCCCGAAACTAACTGAATCATCGGAATTCAGTTCCGAGCCTTCTAACTCATAAGTCAACGTTGGGTTGACTTTTCCAACTTAAGCTTTCCTTAAATAGATTAATTGTCCCTTTTCCTACCAAAATCGATCCGAATTGACTCAGAGTTTGCACACAAGTCACATTCGACATTACGGACTTGTACCAACTTTTGGAATCGTATTCCGACCCTGATATCAAAATTTTCACTTCCGGTCGAATTTTCTCATAAACCTTCAAATTCCTATATTTAGCCAAATGACTTCAAAATGACCTCCGAACATTCGAATTCACTTCCGATCGAGTTCCCAACTCCAAAATCACCATACGGATCTATTCCCAGACTCGGAATCCCAAATGGACATCTATAACTCTAAAATGCCTTCCAACCCAAATTTATGAAATTTTTTCTAAAATACTAACTTCCATCATATACGCCGAAATGCTCACGGGTTATCAAAAACCAAATCCGGACATACGCCCTAGTTCAAAATCATCATACGAGCATGCTGGAACTTTTAGATCCCAATTCCGAGGTCATTTACTCAAAATTCCAATCCTAGTTCATTTCTTCAACTTTAAGCTTTCAAAATGAGAATTTCAATTTAGATTTGACTCCAAACTTCCTGAATTTTAATTCTGACCATACACACAAGTCAATATACCTGAGATGAAGTTGTTCATGGCCTCAATCTGGTGAATGACGCGTCGGGACTCAAAACGACCGGTCGGGTCGTTACAATCTCCCCCACTTAAAAATACGTTCGTCCTCGAACGTGCTGAGAACTACAATGATGTAGTCTCAAATAACTTGTTTAACACATCATGCACCTTCCCGTGCTACCACTACTTAGTTGAGCACATTAGCTATATAATTTTGTAGATATAATTCTTTATTCAAGTGAATAAGCCATTAGGCCAAATTCCAACACCCTGAATTTCCTGCCAAGTCCGTTTCCATCATTCGACCACCATATCAATCTCCACACGTTGTACCCAAACATTAATGCATAACTTTGTTGAATTTACACTTCGCATAACTTTACTCATATGACCACAATAACATTCTTTATTACTATAGTTGCCTACAATACCCAAATACCGATGGAAACCTCTTATTAGTTGAAGTCTTATTCCAACACTTTCATATACTGCCAACGATAAATAAAACACGGGCTAAACCGTAACAATTCCTCAGATCCACCATTTATGAAGCCATTTCTCTTTTGACTGATATTACAATGGATTTTGGAGCCAAACCTCGATATTACCTTTCTATCTAGCTGATATCATGTATGCTCGCACTCATTAATGACTCAAATGATCATTTCGGTTATAACACACCACACTGGTGATATGACACCTCAACACCGGCCTAAGCCGCGACGAGCACAACACAGGCTCCAATAAGAAACGTCTGATCATACTCAAATCATAACAACTGACTCAAACAAAAGAGCCGTAGTACCTCCGTACCATCATAACATAAAACTGAGATCTCGTCTCACATCATAGGAATAAAGTACCTAAATCCTTCTCGAAAGGTCATAACATCACGTGGCCTTGCCACGACTCGTGATTCTATCAAAACACTATTACTCATGGAGCACCTCAAGTCACCATGCTCAAAACGGTCAGCCACGCACATATCTAGGTCTGAACTCAAGCAATCAATCACACATGCGGTGATACAATGATATATGCTATCGAATCCTAAAAGGACACAACCGATGTGCTATTCCCCGAGCGATATCCAATATGGACTATTCCTCAGAAGAGAGGAAGTATTGTATACAAAGTACATATATGAAGCTATATTTCCCACATCACACTGTTGCGGCGCGCAACCCGTTCCAATAGCATACCTGTGGCGGCGTGCCACCCGATCCAGATACCATACATGTGGCGGCGTGCCACCCGATCCATATACTATACATGTGGCGGCGTGCCACCCGATCCACGCATAAATTTAGCAAAAGGGAATGCACATCGACTCAAGTTGCTCATTGCAACAAACATGTATATATAGCCTCGAGCTCGGTCACATGAAACTCATCCGACAAAGTTCCTCAATACCGGAACTAAATCAATGGTAGATACCTCTACACTGACATCCTCCATGAAGGCCCAACTGACAAAGCAATAACTACCAGCCGTCCGCTGGCCCTAGGGTACATCCACCCTGCTGGAGCATGATCTGATGCGCTCTGCCATGCAGTTTGCGATATGTTTCTGACATAGTCCATATCACATTAGTCTAGACGACCTGACTTATGTCAACCAGTCTGAAATAAGGTATCATAACCTAAATTCATCATATCAAGCTAAGAGAGAGCCATTAGGGCTTTCAAATTTCCAATAACCGCTAAACGGTGTCGATACACACGACATACCACCACTGCGTAGGCGGATTAAGAGAACTTCTAGTCTCCAACACATATATAACACATGAATCACTATGCCTGATTCCACACTCCACCGTACGAATACATAACGCACATCAAGCGCCCATTCATACCACGAAAGCCATTCAGGAATTTCACTATGCCATCAACGACTCAATTATTACAATTGATCCAACAAGAAAATACCACCATACCACTAGATATTATCAATTTACATTACCTTGTCCTTTTGCACCATATACCCTGCCAAATCACTAGAATAGTTGTACCATTTTCCTTAATCACCAGAAAGATCGATTCTTAAATCACTGCAGCTGCCCGCGCTGCTCAATAATTTTAATGACTTCCCGTATATCATGAACTGATCTCAAAACCTTGAATATGCCATTATCAACTTTCCATAACACATCGCGTATACCATATCACACTAAGACAACATGGAAATTCATATCCCTTTCCTCCGCCGCAAACATCGGCGCACTCAACTAGTCAAGGACTTTCATGATCCCATATAGAGAAAATTCATTACCCATTCCAAGCCTTGCATATCAACAGGAAAAATGCACTCATTTTCAAACCACGGTAAAACACATCATAAACTCTTTCTCCTAATTACATTGCATAAGTTAAACTGCCAGGATTGAGTCCTTATACCCAAATCAAGTTAAACAACTGCCAACACTCAAAAGCTTTGCTGCACAATATGTGCAAGACTCATTACTTCAACCAAATACCAGGAATTAATCGAATTCCTTTTCATACCTGTAACGACCCGGCCCGTCGTTACGGGAATTTACCACCCCGTCATGTTGCAATTTCATGTTTTATGCTTTTATATCAGTGTTAGAGCCTATCGGGTGAGTTAGGAGTGAATTGAATTGAAAATGAAGCAAATAGCATGTTTGAAGGAAGTTTGAATATGGAAAGTCAACCTAGAGTTGACTATTGAGTTAGAGTGCTCGGAATCGGATTCTGATGATTCGACTAGTTTCGAGGGATCATTTATGACTTAGGAGAGCAATCGGAATTGAATTTGGAGATCCGGTGTAGAAATAGGCTTGAATTGGCTAAGGTCGAATTTTGGCGAAATCCGATCGATAGGTGAGATTTTGATCCGGGAGTCGGAATGGAATTCCGATAGTTGCAGTAGCTCCATTAGGTGATTTTGGATGTGCTTGCAAAATTTCAGGTCATTCGGACGTCGTTTGGTCGGGCTTTTGATGGAATGTGTAATTTGGAAGTTTTGAAGAAACTTAGGCTCGAATCCGTGTGTAATTGGTGATTTTGATGTTTAGTGATGGTGTTTTTATGATTGGAACAAATTCGTATCGTGTTTTGGAGTATGTTGGTGGTTTTCGTTGGGTCCCGGGGCCTCGGGATGAATTCGGGGTCCAACCGGACCATTTTGTGCCAAATGCATTGCTGTTTTCTGCTGCAATTAATGCAGTGAATTTTGTGCTTCGCGATCGCGGGCGCTATGTCCGCGATCGCGTAGGTTGAGTCAGGAAGCTCGCGATTGCAAGTGCTGATCGCGATCGCGTAGTGTATCGAGACGAGGCCGGGAGATTGCTCTTCGCGATCGCAGGAGTAGCGATGCGATCGCGCGAGGTCGAGTGTTTGTGCATCGCGATCGCGGGCCTGGCCGACGCGATCGTGTAGGTGGTCGTGTTCTTGAGTAGCGCGATCGCGACCCCGTCGATGCGATCACGTAGGGTCGCCGAGTTGAGCATCGCGATCGCGTCCGTGCTCACGCGATCGCGCAGAGGAAAGTTGGCACCGAGTGTTTGAGCATCGCGATCGCACGCCCAAGCGTCGCGATCGCGTAGAGTAAACGGCCCGGGCAGTGAGTTTAAGTCCATAAACATTTCATTACGGGTTCATACACCCCAAAACACCATTTTTGAGCCCTAGAGAGAAGAAATCACTGGAAAACGCTGGGAAATCATCGGATATTCATCGGAGGTAAGTTTATTGACTCAAAAACATCATTTTATGGTAGAATTAACCTCAATCTTCATGAATTTGGGTAGAAATTGTGAAGGATTGTGGCCTAATTATTGAAAACGAAAATTTGGGTTTTGAAAGGCCAATCGAACTCCGATTTTGGTAAATTTTATATGTATGGACTCGTGGCGAGACGAGGGTTCTGGAAATATGAGTTTCGAAATTTTTCGAGATGTGGGCCCGGGGCTTGGGTTTTGCAAATTTCGTGATTTTTGATATTTTTCGAGTTCTTTCGATTGGGTTATGTTCCATTAGCCTATTTTGATATATTTGTACTGAATTTGGCTAGTTTGGACGTGCGTGGATGTCGGTTCGAGGAGCTAAGGCGTCGCGGGCATGAGCTTTCGTCGGTTCGAGGTGGGTAATACTTGTAAATGATGTCCCGAGGGTTAGTAAACCCCGGACTTGCACATCTTAGTGCCGTGTTGAGGTGACTTGCACGCCGGATAACGGGCGTGGGGTAGAGCACCATTGGGGATTGTGACTTGGTCCGTCTCGCGTAATAAATAATAACATCTAATTGTTGAAATGAATTGGACTAATTATCATGTTTGGGCTTCGTGCCAATTATTTGAATCCTTCAGGGATTGGTATCACTGTCTTGATAACACCGTGCATATTTTATTCTAAATTTAAGGTTTAAAATGGTATTTTGCTAATCAGTATTTTTATAAGGTTATGAAAAACTTGAACAAGGTCTTAATAACATTTTTAGTTGTGAGCTAATATGATATTGTTGCTCGTAGGGCTTTCTTGATTATTTGTTAGACTGATTGGGGCCGAGGGCCATATGTTAGGACATGACATTTTATGTGAGCATATGCATACACATGCACGGATCGGACTGCACGCCGCAGTGGTATACGGATCGGGCTGCGCGCCGCAGCAGGTGTGATATTAATATTGTGCTTGGGCTGTAGGAGCCCCTCCGGAGTCTGAACCCCCACAGTGAGCACGGGTACCCAAATTGGATCGGCTACACGCCGTAGCGGTCATATGCATCGCATGGCATACATACATTGGTTTACGTGTACTACGTGGCATAACATTCAGCACTCATACATTACTGGCACACATGCATTAGTTGCCTTATTGACCAGATCTCCTGGTGTAAATTGATAAGGAGTGTTGAGCCCGAGGGGCTGATTTGAGTGCGGACTTGCACTACTTGAGATTGTATCCAGGTATTGGTATATTATTATGAAATAAAGTAGCTAAAATTGATATTTCTAAATAATCTACTCACATATGCTTGAAAGGAATAAAAAGATAGTTCTGTATTGTGTAGCATGAGATAGTGCTTATCGTGGTTTTCTTCCCTTCAACATTATTTACTTTTATTACCGCTGAGTTGGAAGTACTCACACCCGACTCCTCGCACCTTGTGTGCAGATCCAGGTACATTACAGCAGAGCTGATTCCATTGCGGCTCGGGAGTGCTTTTGGACAGTCGAGGTAGCTGCCAGTGTTCGCAGGACCCGATTCTCCAGTTTGTCTGTATTTTGTTCTGATCATCCCACACTTGTCCACAGTTATATTCACTATTTACAGTTTGTATACTCTGTAGAGTCTCATGACTCTTGACCCTTCGGTCTATGGGAGTTGGTACGTGTTGGGACTTGGTTCCCTGTTTTTAATATATCTATCACTGTTATGCTTAAATTGAGCAAAGTGAGCTCATAGCTCCGGGAGTGTTGTTGATTGGTCGGGCTGGCCTAGCAGTGTGTTAGGCGCCATTACGACCAGGTTTGGGGTCGTGACAAGTTGGTATCAGAGCTTAGGTTTACTTGGCCTCATGAGTGTTGATCCATTTGGTAGAGTCTTGTGGATCGGCACGGGGACGCATGTACTTATCCTCGGGAGGCTACAAACCTTTAGGAAACACTTTACATTTCTTGAACTCTATCGTGCGATCTTGTTGTTTTGAGAACTGAACTTCGATATTCTATTCTCTCGCAGATGGCGAAAACTTGAGCATCAGGACGAGGTGGACGACCTCCATTGCCACCTGCCAGAGGCCGTGGGCGCGGTCGTGCTAAAGGTAGAGGTAGGGCAGCTGATGCAGTGCCAGCTGACCCGCCTGTTGTACCTGTTCAGGAGCAGCCCCCAGTGGTTGATGCTCCAGCAGCCCCAGTTCAGGCCCAGACTTTATCTATTGCTATTCCTGGTCTTCAGGAGACTCTGGACCAGATATTATCAGTGTGTTCCGGTGCAAGGTATTGTGCTGAAATGCTAAATTGAGGCGAGGTAGGTGGAATGATTCTCATGTGTAATTGAAAGGTAGTTGATGTGTTATGATTCGAGCATGTACAACGCATGTTCATGTACCAATTATGATAATATGAATTGTGTAGTATTGAGATTTAATGTTGTTGAAATACATTGTGATGTCTTGTTGAGCTGTGAATGTATTGTTAGAATGGTTTGGTGATTCTCTTGCAGGTGGATAGGCCAAATTTACAAAGGAAACTCTGTCGAAAGTTTTGGAAAATTTGGGACTTAGAAAGACTTTTGTCACCTAAAGAGAGTGGGCTTATTGGTGGTGCGTGTATATCTGCAAGAATTGCAGAAGAGTTAAGGTCTCTGATGATTCGAGTCTCTGTCAAGGCTTGTAAATGACTTGAGTTTAATCTCATTGTAACATTTCGGCATCACTTGAGTAATAATGACATGAGTGGTTAAAAGTGCTTTGATGAGTGGCTTCGAGCTAAGTTGGGGAGGTTGCTATTGATTAACTGATTGCACTATTGTGTGCTATGTTGATTCTGTCTTTAAGTATGTTGGGAAGATTCCGACAAGGTTATGGCGCTTCGTAGATGTGAAGAAATACTAGGATGTTTTGAACTACTGTTGGTAGAGAATGTTCGGTGTATAGAAATGAAGGATGGCTCATTGTATCTGTAAGTAATCATGTTCTGCGATGTCAGAGTTCTAACAAAATGTAAGGCCCCGTAAAATTTTTGTGCATAAAACCTAGTAGCTGTGGTGTCATGGTCCGAATAATGTGTTAGCTCGCCGCGGTTCGGACCCTTGGTAGTGATTTAAGTTTCAAAAATGTAGAGAATTAATTTTTCCGAAAAATGTCAAATATGCGGTCAAGAATGCGACCGCAAACCTGACATGCGGACCACATTCTTGCCGCAAAACGTTCCAGAGAGTTGCCCAAAATCGTGTTAAAAGTGCGGTCGATATGCGATCGCATGTCAAATCTGCGGTGCACTTTTGCGACCGCAGAATCAACATGCGGTCCGCATAGTGACCGCATTCCTTAACAGAACCCGCATAACTTTGAGGCCATTTTGCGGTCACTCTGCGGACCGCATGTGGATTCTGCGGTCGCATAGTGACCGCATAATTGACCCCGGCCCAGATTTTTGTAACATTTTGACCCGATCTCTTCTTTAATATAACACCTTTCTTCTTCATTTTATCATATCATCTCACCAAAATTAGAGAGAGAAGAGAGGGTTTTTAGAGAGAGAAGTTCTTCATCTTCAAAGATTGTTCCAACTACTTAATTCCAAGGATTCTAGGGCAAGGATTCAACTTCCCCAATATTTTCAAGGTAAAAACCCTAACTATTTTCTTTGATTTTCAGCTTTAATTGGGTAAAGAGAGGTTTGCATATAATAGCTTTTGAAAATAGAATTTTTACACTCATGCATGATTATTGAACTTGATTTCTAGTAAAAAGAAGTGAGTAGAAGTAAGAGTCTTCAAGAACAAGGTTGGCAAGAGTAGGATATCTTGGGTAAGCATAAAGTAGGAGGAAAAATCATCACCAGGTATGTATGGCTAATTTTGATTCTTGTGAAATCGCCTATATGTGTGAAGTTTGTTTGTTCCGTGTTAAATTGACAAATTGTGTGAAATTCTTGATGTTGTTGTTGGATATTCAAAGTTTGTTGTCGAGCTATGAGTGATGTAAAATGAGAGTTTAATTTGGCAAAAGAATTGTGAATAATGACTATGATGGCCTATATGGCACCTTGTGGAAAACAAACGAAACACTTGAGAATTGGTTTATTGTGGAAAGAGATGAAACACTTGAATTGTGGAAGTATTGTAACATGGTTGTGATATTGAATTGAGAAGAAATTGAGAACATGAACCAATGTGTAAGTTGCTTATTTGAACTTGTTGAAATTGTGTGTAGTACCTTATCTGCTGTTTGAAATTGTTGTGTTTTCAACTGTAAGGCGGGGTCGTGTTGCGCGCCGCAACTTGGTGAAATAAGGTGTGGGTTGGGGTGATAAGGGTGGCCGAGGTAATAAGGGTGGTCAGGGGCAATAAGGATGGAAAGCGATCGAAATCGCCATTGAAAATTGATACAAAAATCAATAATGTGAAATTGTGAAAGGAGACAACAGGAGAGTTTGCAACCTGTGGGGCACTGATTGCCCTTTGTTTGACTACTTGTGCTTTACGTGATTGATTGGTTATTGTTAAATTGGTTGATCGTAGAAAGTGCTTTGTGTGAGAATTATTTGAAATGAGGAAAATGTGGAAACATGGTTGGTTGGCTGGCTTAATTAATTGTTGATGTAATTTAATGGCTTGAGTTTACTTGGGACAAAGTTTGTCCATACATACCAATACAATTTAAGTGTACTGACGTCCCTTTTGCCGGGGGCGCTACATTCGTGTCATGATTGTAGGTGGATCGGTAGCAGGCACTTCAGCTCATCGGCAGTAGTATCCTTCTCCTTCCACTGCCCGTTTTGGTGAGCCCCTTTCTTCCTCGGGGCCTTGTGTGGTTCATGCCACTCGGTTTAGATTTCATTTTGGTTTTGTAAGGTATAGCCGAAGCCTTGTTACCGGCAAGTATTGTATTTCCCTTTTGTATCCTAGAGGCTCTGTAGACATGTAAACTGTGGGACTCCAGTCTTATGTATATATATTGTGTTATGTCGGGCGTTGTAAAAATTGAAATATTTTTAATGAATCACTCGTATCGTTTTATTTGTTTAATGTGAAACCAATTATGATTAGTAATATATTTGGTTAATGAGAAACAGTCATCACAGGGGTAACGCTTGGGAATGAAAGGCACCCAGGTCTGCTTGACTGGGGCAACCCGGTCAGGCGCCGGTCATGTTCCTCGATTTGGGGCGTGACACAAAACACGAGTGATTCTACTTAATGGGACAGTTGAATTACAGCTGAATAAGGGTGAATGATGCCCGAGAATGGTTTGTAGTGTTCAGGATTTTCCTTGTAACAGTCTGGTGCCTTAAGATTGTGTATGTGGCTAAAGATGGTGGTTTCGTTAGAAAGAATCAAGGCTTGTGTTATATCATGTGAATGATAGAATTCTACGTATCCGCATTGGGAAGTAATGATAACAATTTAAAAATCGCGGGAAGTTCATCAATATAAAGTTTGGTGGAATGTGGTACTTCTGGGAACACTGAGAGAGTATTCAGTGGCCTATGGGTTTTAGACCGTGTGGTCTTGCGTACGAGTCTTGTGTGGTAAAAAGGGTTGAGGCATTGTCGTACTACAGTAAAGACTGATATGAAATTAGAGATGAATCAAAAATGAAACTTGGTAAATGGAACAACTTGTTAATGAACCAGAATGGTATAAAAAAAGGATACGATTGATTCCTTGTAGGTGGTTGAAGTAATGAGTCTTACAGATATTGCAGCAAAGCTCTTGAGTGCTGGCAGTGGTGTAACTTGATATGGGTATAAGGACTCAGTCCTGGCAGTTAAACTTATGCAGCGAATGGGAAGAAATAGTTTGTGATGTGTTTTATCATGGTTTGAAGATGAGTTTTCTTCTATATGGGATCACGAAAGTCCTTGACTAGTTGAGTGCGCCGATGTTGAGGCGGAGGAAAGGGATATGAATTTCCATGTTGTCTTAGTGTGATATGGTATACACGATGTGTTATGGAAAGTTGATAATGGTATATTCTAGATTTTGAGATCAGTTCATAATATATGGGAAGTCAATAAAATTATTGAGCAGCGCGGACAACTTTCTGATAATTTAAGAAAATCTTTCTAATAATTTAAGAAAATGATACTGCTATTCTATTAACTTGGCAGGGAATATGATCCAAAAAGGACAAGGATATGTAAACTGATGATATCCAATGGTATGGTGGTATTCTCTTGTTGGATCGACTATAATAACTGAGTCGTTGATGGCATAATGAAATTTCTGAATGGCTGCCGTGGTATGAATGGACGCTTGATGTGCGTTATGTATATGTACGGTGGAATACGGAATCAAGCATAGTGATTCATGTGTTATATATGTGTAGGAGACTTGAAGTTCTCGTTAATGCCTATGCAGTGGTTGTATATCGTGTGCATCAGCACCGTTTTGTGATTATTGGAAATCGGAAGCCCTAGAGGCTCTCTCTTGACTTGATAAGACGAATTTGGATTATGATACTTGATTGTTGACTGGTTGTCATGGGTCAGATTGTCTAGACTAATGTGATATGGACTATGTCGGAAAACAGCACAAATTGCGTAGCAGAGAGCATCAGAGTATGCTCCAACAGAGTAGTTGTACCCAGGACCAACGGACGGCTGGTAGGCATTGCTTTGTCAGTTGGACCTTAGTGGCGGATGTCAGTGTAGAGGTATCTATCATTGATTCAGTTCCAGTATTGAGAAACGTTGTCGGATGCGTTTCATGTGGCCGAGCTTGAGGTGCTTGATGAGTAATAATGTTGGGATAGAATCACGAGTCTTGGCAAGGCCACGTGATGTTATGACCTCTCGAGGAGGATTCATGAACTCTATTTCTATAATGCGAGACACGATCTCAGTTCTATGTTATGATGGCATAGAGGAATTGAATTGCAGCTCTTTTGCTGGACACAGTTATCATGATTTGAGCTGTCATGATTCGAGTGTGTGCAGACGTTTCTATTGGAGCCTATGTTGTGCTCGTCACGGCTTAGGCCGATGGTTGAGGTGTCATGTCACCAGTGTGGTGTGTTATGATCGAAATGACCGTTGAAGTTATTAATGAATACAAGCATATTGGATCTTAGCTTGTTAGAAAGGTAAAAAAAATCGAGGTTTGGCTTTGAAACCTATTGTGGTATGAGTTTTAAAAAGGGAAATAGATTCAAGAATGGTTAACCTGAGAGATGGTTTCGGTATATCGCGTGCTTCAGCTGCCGTGGGCAGGATATGGATGTGTTGGAATAAGACTTTATCTAATGAAAGAGGTTTTCAGCTAGTATTTGGTTATTGTGGCCAGTTGTTGTGATTAGAGGATATCGTCTCGAGTGATGGGGTTGTCGATACATCATATGATCTCACCCGGAGTAGTGAATATGGGTTATTGCAGTGGATTCGAGTGTATCCTGAGTATAGGCATGGGATTTGCATTTGGCATATGATTTCAAAAAGTGCAATGTGATTTATGGTTCAGATGGTCTGTGAAATTTTGACTATATGGTGTTTTCGGACTTATGTGAGATAGGGTGATGTATGATCGCCCGGATATATGCTTGGTAAGGTCATTCGGCTATTGGGTTGCTTCCAGTACAATTCTGAATCCGCTCGAGGACGAGCGATTGTTTAAGTTGGGGAGAATGTAATGACCCGGCCCGTTGTTACGGGAATTTACCACCCCGTCATGTTGCAATTTCATGTTTTGTGCTTTTATATCAGTGTTAGAGCCTATCGGGTGAGTTAGGAGTGAATTGAATTGAAAATGAAGCAAATAGCATGTTTGAAGGAAGTTGAATATGGAAAGTCAACCTAGAGTTGACTATCGAGTTAGAGTGCTCGGAATCGGATTCTGATGATTCGACTAGTTTTGTGGGATCATTTATGACTTAGGAGAGCAATCGGAATTTAATTTGGAGATCCGTGTAGAAATAGGCTTGAATTGGCTAAGGTTGAATTTTGGCGAAATCCGATCGATAGGTGAGATTTTGATCTGGGAGTCAGAATGGAATTCCGACAGTTGCAGTAGCTCCGTTAGGTGATTTTGGATGTGCCTGCAAAATTTCAGGTCATTCGGACGTCGTTTGGTCGGGTTTTTGATGGAATGTGTAATTTGGAAGTTTTGAAGAAACTTAGGCTTGAATCCGTGTGTAATTGGTGATTTTGATGTTAAGGATGGTGTTTTTATGATTGGAACAAATTCGTATCGTGTTTTGGAGTATGTTGGTGGTTTTCGTTGGGGTCCCGGGGCCTCGGGATGAATTCGGGGGTCCAAACGGACCATTTTGTGCCAAATGCACTGCTGTTTCTGCTGCAATTAATGCAGGGAATTTTTGTGCTTCGCGATCGCGAAGCTATGTCTGCGATCGCGTAGGGTTAAGCTGGGAAGCTCTGCGATCAGGTTGAGACTGCAATCGCGTAGTGTATCGAGATGAGGCTGGGAGATTGCTCTTCGCGATCGCAGGAGTAGTGATGCGATCGCGTGAGGTTGAGTGTTTGTGCATCGCGATCGCGGGTTGGTCGATGCGATCGCGTAAGGGTCGTGTTCTTGAGTAGTGCGATCGCGACCCCGTTGATGCGATCGCGTAGGGTTGCTGAGTTGAGCACTGCGATCGCGTCCAAGCTCACGTGATCGCGTAGAGGAAAGTTGGCAGCCAGGTTTTTGTGCATCGCGATCGCACGCCCAGTGCTGCGATCGCGTAGAGTAAACGGCCCAGGCAGTGAGTTTAAGTCCAGAAACATTTCATTACGGGTTCATACACCCAAAACACCATTTTTGAGCCCTAGAGAGAAGAAATCACGGGAAAATGCTGGGAAATCATCGGATATTCATCGGAGGTAAGTTTCTTGACCCAAAAACATCATTTTATGGTAGAATTAACCTCAATCTTCATGAATTTGGGTAGAAATTGTGAAGGATTGTGGCCTAGTTATTGAAAACGAAAATTTGGGTTTTGAAAGGCCAATCGAACTCCGATTTTGGTAAATTTTATATGTATGGACTCGTGGCGAGACGAGGATTCTGGAAATATGAGTTTCAAAATTTTTCGAGATGTGGTCCCGGGGCTCGGGTTTTGCAAATTTCGTAATTTTTGATATTTTTCGAGTTCTTTCGATTAGGTTATGTTCCATTAGCCTATTTTGATATATTTGTACTGAATTTGGCTAGTTTTGACGTGCGTGGATGTTGGTTCGAGGAGCTAAGGCATCGCGGGCATGAGCTTTCGTCGGTTCGAGGTGGGTAATACTTGTAAATGATGTCCTGAGGGTTAGTAAACCCTGGACTTGCACATCTTAGTGCTGTGTTGAGGTGACTTGCACGCCGGATAACGGGCGTGGGGTAGAGCACCATTGGGGATCGTGACTTGGTCCTCCCCGCGTAATAAATAATAACACCTAATTGTTGAAATGAATTGGACTAATTTTCATGTTTGGGCTTCATGCCAATTATTTGAATCCTTCAGGGATTGGTATCACTGTTTTGATAACACTATGCATATTTTATTCTAAATTTAAGGTTTAAAATGGTTTTTTACTATTCAGCATTTTTATAAGGTTATGAAAAAAACTTGAACAAGGTCTTAATAACATTTTTAGCTGTGAGCTAATATGATATTGTTGCCCGTAGGGCTTTCTTGATTATTTGTTAGACTGATTGGGGCCGAGGGCCATATGTTACGACATGACATTTTATGTGAGCATATGCATACACATGCATGGATCGGACTGCACGCCGCAGTGGTATACGGATCGGGCTGCGCGCCGCAGCAGGTGTGATATTAATATTGTGCTTGGACTGTAGGAGCCCCTCCGGAGTCTGAACCCTCACAGTGAGCACGGGTACCCAAATTGGATCGGGCTACACGCCGTAGCGGTCATATGCATTGCATGGCATACATGCATTGGTTTACGTGTACTACGTGGCATAACATTCAGCACTCATACATTACTGGCACACATGCATTAGTTGCCTTATTGACCAGATCTCCTGGTGTAAATTGATAAGGAGTGCTGAGCTCGAGGGGATGATTTGAGTGCGGACTTGCGCTGCTTGAGATTGTATCCATGTATTGGTATATTATTATGAAAGAAAGTAGCTAAAATTGAGATTTCTAAATAATCTACTCACATATGCTTGTAAGGAATAAAAAGATAGTTCTGTATTGTGTAGCATGCGATAGTGCCTATCGTGGTTTTCTTCCCTTCAGCATTATTTACTTTTATTAGTGCTGAGTTGGAAGTACTCACACCCGACTCCCTGCACCTTGTGTGCAGATCCAGGTACATCACAGTGGAGCTGATTCTATTGCGGCTCGGGAGTGCTTTTGGACAGTCGAGGTAGCTGCCAGCGTTCGCAGGACTTGATTCTCCAGTTTGTCTGTATTTTTGTTCTGATCATCCCACACTTGTGCACAGTTATATTCACTATTTACACTTTGTATACTCTGTAGAGGCTCATGACTCTTGACCCTTCGGTCTATGGGAGTTGGCACGTGTTGGGACTTGGTTCCCTGTTTTTAATATATCTATCACTGTTATGCTTAAACTGGATAAAGTGAGCTTGTGGCTCCGTGATTGTTGTTGATTGGTCGGGCTGGCCTAGCAGTGTGCTGGGCGCCATCACGACCGGATTTGGGATCATGACAATACCATTCTGCTTTATTAACAAGTTGTTCCATTTACCCAGTTTCCTTTCTGATTCATCTTTAATTTCATACCAGTCTTTACTGTAGCACGACAATGCCTCAACTCTTTTTACCACACAAAACTCGTACACAAGACCACACGGTCTAAGGCTCACGGGCCGCTGAATACTCTCTCAAATGTTTCCCAGAAGTACCACATTCTACCACACTTTATTTTGAAGAACTTCCTACGATTTTGAATTTGTTATCATTACTTCCCAATACTACATAGAATCCCATCATTCACATAATATAATACAAGCCTTGATCTTTTCTAACGAAACCGCCATCTTTAGCCACATACACAATCTTAAGGCACCTGACTGTTACAAGCAAAATCTTGAACACTGCAAAACCATTCTCGAGCATCATTCACCCTTATTCAACTGTAATTCAACTGTCCTATTGAGTAGAACCACTCGTGTTTTTTTAGAACTCTGATATCGCAGAACATGATTACTTACATGTACAATTCGCTATCTTTCTTTTCTATACACCGAACATTCCTTACCAACAGTAGTTCAAAACATCCTAGTATTTCTTCACATCTACGAAGTGCCATAACCTTGTCAGAATTTTCCCAACATACTTAAAGATAGTGCCCACATAGCACACAATCGTGCAATTAGTTGTTTAATAGCAACCTCCCCAACTTGGCTCGGAGCCATACATCAAAGCACTTTTAGCCGCTCATAGCATCCTTTACTCAAATGATGCCACAATGTTATGGTGAGATTAAACTCAAGTCATTTACAAGCTTGACAAATAATCGAATCATCAGAGACCTTAACCCTTCTGCAATTCTTGCATTAATACACATACCACCAATAAGCCCACTCTCTTTAGGTGACATAAATATTTCTATGTCCCAAATTTTTCAAAAATTTCGGCAGAGTTTCCTTTGTAATTTGGCCTAACCACCTGCCAGAGAATCACCAAACCATTCTAACAATACATCCATAACTCAACAAGACATCGCAATGTATATCAACAACATTAATCTCAACACTATAAAAGTTATATTATCAAAATTGATACATGGACATGCGCTGCACCTGCTCGAATCATAACACATATCAAATACCGTTCAATTACACATGAGAATCAACGCACCTACTTTTCCCCAATTTAGCATTTCAGCACAATACCTTCCACCAGGATACACATAGCATAATCACTTTAGTCTTCCTGAGTTTGAACTCGTTCCACTACACATAAGGCACTTTATCTCCCATTATCAAACTGCCATTTGCACAATAAAAATCAATACCGATCGTATGAACTTCATAATACCGGCTCGCGAAATTAGTACCTTGGTGCTCAAGCAATAGACAAAGATCTGGCATCAAGTCCTCCCGACTGGCCCAACATGAATTCACAGAGATTATATCTCGTCCCTCAATTGGGGAATCATAAGTCATCAAGGCAAATTATCACTAAGCACTCGAGTGCGCACATCAACATGTAGAAGGAATTTCAAGAATCATACCTCAAACTGAATCAAGTACGCACGATAAGAATTTCAAGAATTTGAAGCTTTCCTAAAAGGTTTGCAGCCTCCCGAGGATAAGTACAGGCGTCCCCGTACCGATCCACAAGACTCTACCAAACGGCTCATGACTCGCGAGACCTGTTAACCTAGGCTCTGATACTAACTTGTCACGACCCCAATCCTGGTCATGATGGCGCCCAACACAATGCTAGGCAAGCCCGACCATATTATCCATTCGAACAATCCAATTATAAATTAATACTGATTAATCAGCATAATTAGCTTGTCTTTATAACAAATCAAGAAGTGTAGAACTGAAATACAAGAATATAGTCCCGACCAAATCATGGTGTCACAAGTCCAAGCCTCTACAAATGAGATCTACTACACAATCAGGTCTAAGCAGAATGGAGACAACAAAATAATAAAGAGGAAGAGGTTAGGTACTGCGGACGTCGACAACTACCTCGAAGTCTCCACAGAATGGGGATAATAAAGCAGTTGCGATAGCTCAACTGCCCTCCTGAACCTGTATATCTGCACAAAAAGTGCAGGGGAGTGGGGTGAGTATATTTCAACTCAGTGAGTAACAATAATAAACAATAACGGAAAATAAGAACTCTTGTACTATCACTAAACAGTTCTAAGGCAACCCCCACAGGTTAGTCATCACTATAATGAGTACTCTGATCTCCAGTCCACATCTATCTCATCTAGGTCCCACACTGACCACATCCTCGCTCGTACCATTACGGTATACATCCATCTCAATATATGGAGACATATACATATGTCTATAACATATAAATATTTTAGTATATATATGAATATGAATAAGTATAACGCGCGCGCGCGCAGCCCGCTCCAATACATATACCGCGCGCTCGTGCGCCCCGCTCCAATACATATACCGCCGCCCGCTCCATTTAACGTCGACGACGCTCACCGGGGTGTGTACAGACTCCGAGGGCTCCCTAGGCCCAAACACTATAATACCGCGGCGTGCGCATGATCCACACCAATATTACGTGGCGTGCGTCCGATCCAATATATATATATATATATATATATATATATATATATATATATATATATATATATATAAATATATCTATATTAGATCGGGTCGTTACACCGATCCCATAATATACACCAGTTGCTCACCGAGAATGTGTGTACTCAAACTCCGAAGGGGCTCCTACAGACCCAAAGCGCAATAATATCGCGGCGTGCATCCATCCCACATGTATATTACATGTATATTACATGTATATTACTACAGCATGCAGTCCGATCCAATATATATACTGCTGTGGCGTGCAGCCTGATCCAATATAGATATATATATATATATATATATATATATGTATGTATATATATATATATATATATAATACCTCATAATGGGTCCTCGACCCTATCCCGATCAGTATATACTTGGCCTCTTAAGCCCAATATAATATATCACAGTGGGTCCTTGACCCTGTCTCAGTCAATATAGACTTGGCCTTTCAGGCCCAATATAACATCTCATAGTGGGTCCTTGACCCTATCTCATCTCAATCGGTATAGACTTGGCCTTTCAGGCCCGCTCAGCTAGAACATGGAGTTCCACCCTAGATAATCTTTCTCAATGTACACATCTAGTACGTGCTCATATTATGCTATACAGCTAGAGCTACGGCTGAGTGTATGTTTCCAACACGATATAAGGGTCACCTAGCTCTATAGGTTCCCTAATGCTCTACAGATCGACACAAGGCCCCAAACATGGCTATCAGCCCAATTGCACAGTTATAAACTTATTATCAGTCATAACACACAGTATACTATTAGTCGGGAAGGACTAAGTCCGAACCCCCAATCACAATGTCACCACGCCCATCATAGAACGCGTGTCTCATCTCAATATAGCACTGTGAAGTTCACAGGTAGAGCTGAGCACAGCATTTCATCCACAGACGGATGGACAGTCTGAGTGTACTATTCAGATATTGGAGGACATGTTGCGTGCTTGTGTCATTGATTTCGGTGGTTCGTGGGCTGATTATTTGACTTTGGCGGAGTTTGCTTATAATAATAGCTATCAGTCCAGCATTCAGATGGCACCGTATGAAGCTTTATATGGGAGACGGTGTAGGTCTCCAGTCGGTTGGTTCGAGCCCGGCGAGGCTAGGTTGTTGGGGACAGAGTTAGTCCAAGATGCCTTAGACAGGGTAAAGGTGATTCAGGAAAGACTTCGCACAGCTCAGTCGCGACAGAAGAGTTATGCGGACCGGAAGGTCCGAGATGTGTCTTATTCAGTAGGTGAGAAGGTGTTGCTGAAGGTTTCGCCTATGAAGGGCGTTATGAGGTTTGGAAAGAAAGGAAAGTTGAGCCCAATGTTCATTGGACCTTTTGAGGTGCTTAGGAAGGTTGGGGAGGTGGCCTATATGCTTTCTTTGCCACCTAGTTTATCGGGAGTTCACCCGGTGTTCCATGTATCTATGCTCCGGAAGTATGTCGAGGACCCGTCTCATGTGTTAGACTTTAGCACGATACATCTAGATGAGGACTTGACCTATGATGCAGAGCCAGTAGCCATTTTGGGTCGACAGGTTCGTAAGCTGAGATCCAAGGACATAGCTTCAGTGAAAGTGCAGCGGAGAGGTCGTCCCATGGAGGAAGCAACTTGGGAGACCGAGCAGGAGATGCGGAGCAGATATCCTCACTTTTTTGATGCTCCAGGTATGCTTCTTAACCCGCTCGCGGACGAGCGTTTGTTTAAGTTGGGGAGAATGTAACGACACGGCCCGTCATTACGGGAATTACCACCCCGTTACCTTGCATTTACACATTTTATGCTTTTAAATCAGTATTAGAGTATATCGTGAGTTAGGAGTAATTTGGATTAAAAATGAAGCAAATAGTATGTTTGAAGGAAGCTTGAATATGGGAAGTCAACCAAGAGTTGACTATTGAGTTAGAGTGCTCGGAACCGGATTCTGATGATTCGACTAGTTTCGGGGGATCATTTATGACTTAGGAGAACAATCGGAATTGAATTCGGAGGTCCGGTGTAGTTTTAGGCTTGAATTGGCGAAGGTTGAATTTTGGCGAAAACCGGATGGTAGGTGATATTTTGATCCGGGGTCGGAATGGAATTCCGACAATTTTTGTAGCTTCGTTATGTGATTTTGGATATGTCAGCAAATTTTCAGGTCATTCGGACATCATTTGATCGGGTTTTGGATTGAATGTTAGTTTTGAAAGTTTTGAAGAAACTTAGGCTTGAATTCGTGTGTAAATGGTGATTTTGATGTTTAGTATGGTGTTTTTATGATTGGAACAAGTTTGTATCGTGTTTTGGAGTATGTTGATGGTTTTCGTTGGGGTCCCGGGGGTCTCGGGATGAATCCGGGAGTCCAAACGGACCATTCTTGGCCAAAGAAAAGAGCTCGTTTGCTGTCATAAGTGCAGCAGAAATTTACTCTCCGCGATCGCACTAGTAAGCATACGATCGCGTAGAGTAATGGTGAGGGGGGAGAATTTTACCCTTCGCGATCGCAGAGCAAGGGACGCGATCGCATAAGGTCAAGAGCGGAAGCAACGCGATCGCAGGGGGCACGGACGCGATCGCGTAGAGTCATCAGTTGCCCATCGCGATCGCATGAGGGTCTACGCAATCGCGCAGAAGAGAAATGGGGTCCAGGGAATTTGTGCTACGCGATCGCAGGAAAAGAGACGCGATCACGTGAGTCCGGATTTTTGAACATCGCGATCGCGTGAAGCGAGTCGCGATCGCGTAGAGCAAACTGCTCTGGCAATGAATTAAATCACAGAACAGAGGGGTTAGGGGTTCATTAACCCAAAACACAAATTTGAGCCCTAGAGAGAAGAAAACTAGAGGAAATCACTGGGAAATCATCGGGTATTCATCGGAGGTAAGATTCTTGACTCAAAAACATCATTTTATGGTAGAATTAACATCAATCTTCATGAACTTGGGTAGAATCTTGAAGAAATGTGCCTAGATATAGAAAACGGGATTTTGAGTTTTGGGAGGCCATTTGAACTCCGATTCCGATAAATTTTATATGCACGGACTCGTGGCGAGATGAGGGTCGCGTTGGTACTAATTTCGGAATTTTCCGAGCAGTGGGCCCGGGGTCGGGTTTTACCAACTTAGTGTATTTATGCGAATTTCATGTAAATTGAAATGGGTTATGATTTTTTGACCCGTATTTGATATAATTATTGTGGTTTGACTAGATTCTACACACGAGGGAGCTAAATTCAAAGGAAAAGGCATCGCAGACGAGTCTACGACCGGCTAGACGTGAGTAGTTTGTGTATATGGTAGCCTGAGGGTTCGAAACCCCGGCTTAGCACATTGTGACGCTAGTAGGGCGTGGCTCGCACACCGTAGCAGGTGCGTGATTGATTGTGACTGGGGATTGAGACTTGGTCCATCCCGGAATGAATAATATGTTATTAGTGTTGGAAATACACTGTATTTGATATATTTGTGGGCGATAAGCCTTGTTTGGGGCCTTGTGCCGATCTGTAGCGTCCTTAGAGGACAATATTTACGTGATAGCTATATTTGCTTAAATCACTGATCTCAGTCCTGGAAATTGAAATCACCTTTTTGAAATGTTAAGTCACGAGTTTTTGCAAATTAAATAAAAGTTAAAGTATTTTCATAATTTATGAACTGGAACATGGAAATAATTAATTTGAGCTGTTGTGTGACTTATATGCTTGTTGTGGACTGAGGATGGATCGGGCTGCACGCCGTAGTGGTTGATATGAGGATCGGGCCGCACGCCGCAGCAGTACTGTGCTTGGGCTGTAGGATCCCCTCCGGAGTTTGTACATACCCCCAGTGAGCGTTGTCGACGTTAAATGGATCGGGCAATACGCCGTAGCGGTTATGTGCATTGCATTGCATCTTTATCTATTGAATTATTTGTGATAATTGTATTATGCTATTGTTGCTAGCTCGTAGGAGATTCGGACTGTAGTGTAGCTTCATATTGTGGTATTTTTGTGGATTTCTTACTGTCAACTACATATATATATTTGTTACTCACCGAGTACTTAGTACTCACCCCTACTCCCTGCACCTTTTGTGTGCAGACTCAGGTACTCAGGAGCAGTAGACAGGCAATTCCAGCATTTTTCGTGTCATATCGAGTTGCCGAGGTAGCTGCCTACGTTCGCAGAACCTAGCTTCTCCTCTCCTTTCCAGTTGTTATTTGTATTTTGTATTCAGACTTGAGTATTTCTATACAGTACTCTCTATTCCTGTTGGGTTTTGTTAGAGGCACTAGACTTGTGACTTCGGATCTTTGGGAGTGTCGGTATTTTGATTATTATTATTATTATTGGAGTTCTTAAACTCATATATTCTTCTTGGGTTGTCCATTTGGGACTGGTATTCGATGTAAATCCGAAATTGTTGGTCTGGCTGGCCTAGCTTGATTGTTGGGGCCATCACGACCGGATTTGGGTCGTGACAGTCTCCATTTCTAATTTCGATGAACCAACTAGTTTCGATCAATCATCCTTGCATCCAGGATGAAAACATGCAACGGGGTCTAGAATTAAAGCTCTAATTGATAATCATACTTGGGAGGCTGTTGAATTGCCACAATGAAAAAAGGCTTTACCTTGTAAGTGGGTGTATAAGGTAAAACATAAGTAAGATGAAAATATAAAAAAATGAAAGTCAAGATTGGTAATTGAAGGGTACATTCAAAGGGAAAAAGATTGATTTCAATGAAACATTTAGTCATGTGATAAAGATCACCACTATTTGATACATTCTAACAATAGTAGTTAAGAAAGGTTGGAGAATTTTATAACTAGAAATAAATAATGCATTTCTGCATGGTGAGCTAGAAGAAAAGGTCTATATGAGATTCCCTACGAGAATGGCTGCCCCAAACGTCTTTGTATGAACTAAGGTATGCATCACGACAGTGGGTATGTAATGCTTACAACAACTTTGAACTTCAAAGGTTTTGTACCTTCTATGAAAGATTATTCATTATTTTTTAAAAGGACATGCACTTTTATTTTTCCTAATATGGAAAAATCTTGAGGAATTTTCTGAATTAAAATGTTTTCTAGGCTCAGAATTCAAAATTAAGTATCTAGGGGATTTGCATTATTGTTTGGGTTTGGAAATACATAGAGAAACGCGTGGAGCTCTTGGATGAGTACAATTGCAGTCTATCTCTTAATCGTTTCATTACCTTTGGATCCTTTATCCAATTTGAGTGCGAAGTCTGGAGAATTGCTAAAGGATCCAATTTCATATCAGAGGATTTTTGGAAAATTGAACTACTTGACTCATACTCGACTAGATCTATCTTCTGCAGTCATCATTTAAGTCAGTTCATGAAACAACCTCGCCTTTCCTATTTATCTGGTTCTTTCAGTGGGATACGTTATTTGTATTCAGATCCATGTCAAGGGCTCTTCATTACAACAGATCCTTCACTCACTCTGTTAGAATTTTATGATGCTAAATGGGGTTCTTCTATAGACTTGATTAGTGGATGCTTCATCACACTTGGAGGATGTCCCATCTCCTAAAAATCATAGAAACAATCCTCAGTATCTCTCTCTTCTGCAGAGGCAGAATATCATTCCATGAGAAGAATGTGGCAGAAATTACTTGGCTAACTCGTCTACTTACAAAATTGAACACTCCTCCATCTCTTCTGATTTCGGTACACTCTAACAGCCAAGCAGCAATGCATATTGATCGGAATCTGGTCTTTCATGAAAGGACCAACAATGTGGAGCTTGATTTCCACTTTGTCCACAATTCATCCATGGACTTATCTCTCTCTTGTTTGTCCCTGCATCATCACAACAAGCCTATTTATTCACAAAATCTTTGTTTGGTCCTTCGCATTATTTGATTCTTGGCAAGTTGCGGGTTGCTTCTCTCCCATCCAATTTGAGAGGGGTGATCAAATTGGAAGCGTAAATTCCAATTCTCATTGTTCTCATATCAAGGATTGACAAATGAAAAGCAGAATAATGGAAGAGTTTGGAAGAGAGAGTTTTGATGAAAGAAATAAGAAGGTTAAAGAATGCAGACGAGTATAAGAGACTAACGACTTAGTCTCTCAATTATCTGATAAAGTTAATAGGATGCATAGCCATAAGATAAAACACTAAAAAAACAAGCAAGAGCCGTCTTGTTTCGAATAAAGCTTGCAAAAATTCAAATAAGTAAAGTGGAGGAATGTGCGCTTTTAGATCAGATATGCTGCTTCATCACAACCGTTAGATAATGTTGATTCATTACACAAATCAGCAGATATATATGTATATGGGAATTATACAACCAGTACGTAAGTTGTATATGTACAATAGGTGTGTACTAAACATGTAACGACCCGACCATTCATTTTTGAAAATTATACCCCAATCCCCCACTAACTGATTTTCTTAAGTTCATTTCTGCTATTTTGGTTTGCCGGGATGTTCGGTATTAGAATTTGGAGTATTTTGGGACACTTAGTTCCTAAATGAGAGCTTAAGAGTTGGAAAATGGTCCGTAGTTGGAACAATGTGAAGAAGACCTCGGAATGGAAATGCGATGGTTCCTTTAACTCTGTTAGGTGATTTCGAGGTTAGTAGCATGTTCGAAATATAATTTGGAGGTCTGTAGCTCATTCAGGCTTGAAATGTCGAAGTTTGAAATTTTGAGGTTTCCACTCCAATAATGAATTTTTGATCCGAGGGTCGAATTGGAATTCCGGAAGTTTTTGTAGCTCCGTCATGTCATTTGGGATGTGTGTGCAAAATTTCAGGTCATTCGAACGAGGTTTAGCTAGGTTTTTTATCGAAAGCATATTTTGATACAATTTGAAATTCTTAGGTTTGAATCCTTGATTTAATCGGGTTTCCTGATTTAATCAGGTTTTCGGTGTTGTTTGAGGTCTTTTGAGGATTGGTACAAGTTAGAATAAGGCATTAGGTGGTATTGGTGCTTTTGGTTGAGGTTCCGGGAGTCTCGGGATGATTTCGGGTGGTTGACGGGGTAAATTCTGAGTTTGGTTGCAGTTGATATATTATTCTTCTGGTATTTCCGCTTCTGCGACTTGGGGACTGCAGAAGCAGAGCCGAAAATACATCCTGGCTGTTCATAGAAGCGGTTTGGGCATGGTCTTCACAAATCACATTTGCGGTCCAAATACCAGAAAGGCGAAACCGCACATACGGTTCTTGTGACCGCAAAAGCGGAACTCATGGATTGGTAAGAGGTTGCAAAAACGGCTCGTGGTCCACATGTGCGGGATCGCAGAATCCGTCCCTTGTCTACAAAAGCGGACTCTGGCCTCATTAGTTGAACCGCAAAAGCGGTTGTTCCTACCGCAAAAGTGGGACCGCAGAAGCGGTCGCTTGGCCATAAAAGAGGAAACTACTATTTTGATAAGGGAAAAATCCGAGGGTTTATTTCAAAGTTAGAAAAATCAATTGAGAGCTCGGGAGAAGGTGATTTTGAGTGGGTTTTGAAGAGAAGATTATTGGGTAACGTTGCTTTGATCTCTTCTAGTTATATTTCATCATTTCCTAGTTAAATCAACCATTAAAATTAAAATTCAAGGTCTAAAATTGGGAAAAATGGGTGAAACCTCTTAGACTTAATTTTTATGATTTTAAGTGGGCATTTGACCTCCGATTTGGGAGATTTCTATATGGTTAGACTCGTAAGAGTATGAGGGTTCTGAGAATATGAAAATTATTCGATTCCTAGACGTTGGTTGGAGGGGTGTTTTGGTTATTTTACCTATTTTCGCGCCCTAGCTTTAATTTTAATAGTGAAATAAGTTGTTTGCAATATTATTTATGATGTATAGTTGAATTGAATAGATTTGGGCCATTTAGAGTCGGATACTCGTGGCAAAGGCATCGTTCCTTAGTTGAGTTTGCACCGGTTCGAGGTAAGTGGCTTGCCTAACCTTGTGTGGGAGACTTCGTCCTTTAGGATGTGATAATTGGTAATTGGATGCCTTGTACATCAGGTGACGAGCGCGCACTTGAGCTATTTGTTGAAACCTAAATTTTTACTTAAATACTTTAATTGGATATTCTTTCATATTTGCTTTATCCTACTTGCTATTATAGCCTGCATTAGTGTAGAAGAGCATGTTTAATTGATCCAAGTTGTCTAATTGTTTAAATTGCCTTAACCGTGATTACGTGGAGCATGTTAGGCCATTATTATTTGTTGCCTTGTATTGTTGTACTTCAATTTCTTAATATTACTCTGATTTTGGTTGCGCATTTACATTGGGACTACGGATGTGGGATTCCGGGAGTTCCCCCCCCCCCCCTTGTTTGTTTACTTTGGGACTACGGATTTGTTTCATGGGAGATCCCCCTGTACATTTATTTTGAGACTACGGGACGGTATCCCGGGAGATCCCCCTGCACTTTTATTTTGGGACTACAGGACGATATCCAGGGAGATCCTCTGCACACTGATGATTGGACTATGGGACCGTACCCCGGGAGATCCTTTGATATTGATATGAGAGATGGACTACGAGATAGTATCCCGGGAGATCCATTAGACAGTTGAGGAAAGGGCTACAGGACGGTATCCTGGGAGTCCCCCGTTGACATTCTTGTAATTTAGTTGTATTTACTCTGTGTTTCTGTACTATCTTTGTAGTATTATTATTTTATCGATCTGCCTTATTACACTGCTGTGTTCATTAGTTTTCGTCAGATTTCAACATTGTTACTATTTTTGCTACTGTATTATTTTTGTCTCAGTAGGGCCCTGACCTTTCCTCATTACTACCCAATCGAGGTTAGGCTTGTCACTTATTGAGTACCGCCGTGGTGTACTCACGCCTCTCTACACATATTTTTCATATGGAGATCCAGGTACCTCTACGCAGGCGCATCATTAGTAGCTGCAGGGAGCATTTTAGAGACTTGAGGTATATGTTCCTCGTCCGCAGACCGGAGAGTCTCCCTCTCACTCTACCCTTTTAGTTAGCTAGATGCTATTATGTTCTTCCTTGATATAGACTTTCCGGAAGTACTATATATTATTCTTAGCCTGTGGTGCCAGTTGGTTTCCGAGTCTTTGGGATAACTTTAAATTTTAAAGTGTTAAAGTGTATATGCCAGACGGCAACTGTATACATTATTCATGTTACTTAGTTTTGATTATAAATTTCGCAAATGTTGTTACTTCCGCAATGTGTTAGGCTTACCTGGTCGTGAAGACTAGGTGCCGTCATGACGTGTTCACAATTGGTGAACTAGGGTCGTGACAAAATAGGTACAATAGCTGGACTTGGATCATAGTGTATATATAGCTAAAAAGTAGTGTACAAATATAACAGGTTTTTCTTTTCTGTTTTTAGCAAAATACTAGTATAAATACATTACACTAAAACAATGAAAACACAAGGAATTGTTTTCTAAATTTAGTCGGTAAATTCCTACACCATATTTAAGTGATATAAGCATTTTCGCTTTAATATTTAGAAGTAAAATTGCATGATTTGGTGTAAATATTGGGAGAAAAAAAGTTAGACCTTATTTTGATGGGTCTTCCCCTCACTAGAACTGAAAGGACATACTGCCCCCAAGGATTATGTAAAGTAAGCTAAAGAAAAATAGGTCGCGGGCTAGTACTCCTGCATGAAAATAGACGTAGTATGGCACAACAACTTGAGTCCGGAACCGAAATAACACACAATTAAACAATAGGGGTATTTCGCAGTATTGTACTGCGAAATGCAATTCGCAGTTTTGTACTGCAAATTGCATTTTGCAGTACAATACTGCGAAATACCCTTGTTAAATCCGCCCCCCTCCCTTCATTTTAACACTTTGTTTCAAACTCCATTTCTCTCCAAATTTTTGTCGGCCACCTCTCATTTTCTCTCCAAATTTTTGCAAAAAATTTGATTTCGAAGTCCCACCCGTCCCCTTCAAGTGCAACAGAAGTGGGCCCCACACGAAGATAGTGTTGGACACGATTTCGGTTACAAAATTTCAGTTTTACAGCTTTAATTTGAGGTATTTGAATTAATTTTATTTTATAAATTACTAGAAAATATGTTAGTGTTAGTTTTATATTATATAGCAAAGAAATGTTAATTGTATTTATGTTATATGTTTTATATACCATGTGCGTAATGTTAACAGTAATTTACCATGTTAAATTTAATTTATAATGTTGGCATATTTATTGTATTAGTATTACTTTAATATGTTATGGTATATCATGTTAGCGTAGAGCCTGTTAGCGTAGAGCCTGTTAGCGTAGAGCCTTGTAGCATAGAGCCTTATAAAATTTTAGCGTAGTGTCTTAGTATGAATTTATTATATTTTGATATTTTTATCAAGTTGTCATAAATAAAATTATGAAAATATTAAAATTGATATTTATAATAATTAAGCATTATTAGGTGTTTCCAGGCCTAAAAAATCAAGTGTGGAACATTTTAACAACCATTATATTTAATTTGTAAAATTATACGTAATTTAATTAATTAAGTTAATAAAATTATGAAAATATTAAAATTGAGATTTAGAATAAATAATCATTATTATGTGGTCCCGGGCCTAAAAAATCAAGCCTGGAACCTTTAAACAACCAACAACAACAACAACAACAACTACCCAGTATGTTCCCACAAAGTGAGGTCTGGGGAGGGTAATACGTACACAGGCCTTACCCCTACCCGAAAGGGTAGAGAGGCTGTTTCCGGCCGACCCTCGGCTCAGAAAAAGAGAGAAAAAATCAACAAACAAAACAAAACAAAACAATGTTAGTAAATCCGGGATAAATCAAATAAATAATTATCTAAACATAAAACCAAAAGTAGAATGACATGCAATAATACCAATCGGTTACTACCATAAGAGGCACAACACAATACATTAATTAACTATAGAGATCGCTACCAAACCCCACTCAGCCCCTAACCGAAGTACTAAGAATTCTAGAAGGCCCTACCCTACAACCCTAATACTAGACCTCCAAACTTTCCTATCAAGGGTCATGTCCTCGGAAATCCCCATTCTAGCCATATCCTGCCTAATCACCTCACCCCAATACCTCTTAGGCCTCCCTCTGCCTCAACTCGCGCCAACCACCGCCATTCACTCACAACTCCTCACCGGTGCATCAGGGCTTCTCCTCCGCACATGCCCAAACCACCTGAGTCTCGCTTCTCGCATCTTCTCATCCACTGGGGCCACCCCCACCTTCTCCCGAATAACTTCATTCTTAATCTTATCTAATCCGGTGAGCCCGCACATCCACCTGAGCATCCTCATCTCCGCAACTCTCATTCTCTGGACATGAGAGTTCTTCACAGGCCAGCACTCCACCCCATACAACATGGCAGGTCTAACCACCACTCTATAAAACGTTCCCTTGAGTTTCTGTGGGACTTTCTTGTCACACAAGACTCCTGATGCGAGCCTCCACTTCAACCACCCCGCTCCTATACGGTGAGTGACATCCCCGTCAATCTCTCCGTCCCCTTGAATCACCGATCCAAGATATCTGAAACTGTCCCTCTTGGCTATGACCTGAGATCCCAGCTTCACGTCCCAGCCTACTTCGCTCGACTCGGCGCTAAACTTGCACTCTAGATATTCTGTCTTAGACCTACTTAGTTTAAAACCCTTAGACTCGAGGGTCTGTCTCCACACCTCCAACCTCGCATTAACACCATCCCTCGTCTCGTCTATCAAGACTATGTCGTCAGCAAAGAGCATACACCATGGCACATCCCCTTGAATATGGCGAGTTAGAGCATCCATTACCAAGGCAAATAAGAGAGGGCTTAGCGCAGATCCTTGATGTAGCCCCATAACCACCGGAAAATGGTCCGAGTCGCCACCCACCGTCCTAACCCTAGTCTTGGCTCCATCATACATGTCTTTGATCACTCTGATGTAGGCTTCTGGCACGCTCTTCGCCTCCAAGCATCTCCATAGAACCTCTCTAGGGACCTTATCGTACGCCTTCTCCAAGTCGATAAACATCATATGCAGGTCCTTCCTCTTATCCCTGAACAGTTCCACCACCCTCCTCACAAGGTGGATAGCTTCTGTAGTAGAGCGACCCGGCATGAAACCAAACTGGTTCACGGATATAGATGACATCTCCCTCACCCTCGCCTCGATCACCCTCTCCCAGACCTTCATGGTGTGACTTATTAATTTGATACCCCTATAGTTGTTGCAACACTGGATATCCCCTTTGTTTTTGTACAAGGGAACCACTGTACTCCACCTCCACTCCTCTGGCATCCTTTTGGACCTGAAGATCGCATTGAACAACCTGGACAACCACTCCACTCCCGACCTACCCATGCATTTCCAAAACTCCACCGGAATTTCGTCTGGCCCAGTCGCTCGACCCCTACTCATCCTACGCAACGCCCTCAAGACCTCCTCCTCCTTAATGCGCCCGCAGTGCCCGAGGTCTCTAGGACACTCTGAATGCCCCAGCTCCCCTAGCTCTAAGACTCGATCCCCCTCTTCGTTAAGCAGGTCTCGAAAGTATTCCTGCCATCTCCGCTTGACTTGCGACTCCCCCGTCAGAACCCTACCATCCTCGTCCTTGATGCACCTAACTTGGTCTAGATCCCGCGCCTTCCTCTCCCTCACCTTAGCCAACCGGAATAACTTTCTGTCCCCGCCTTTCTCCCCCAATTCCTCGTACATGCGCCCAAACGCTGCATTTTTAGCTTCCGTGACCGCCAGTTTCGCTTCCTTCCTCACCACCTTGTAGTTCTCCTTGTTCGCTCTCCTTTCTTCTTCACTTGAGCTCCCTGACAACTTAGCAAACGCCGCCTTCTTCGCCTCCACTTTTCCTTGGACTACCTCATTCCACCACCAGTCACCTTGGTGCCTGCCTGAATAGCCCTTGGCTACCCCAAGCACATCTCGCGCAGCCTCCCTAACCAAGTTCTCCGTCACTGACCACATTGTGTCCGCTTCCCCAGAGCTACTCCAAGCTCCCCCATCAACTAGCTTCCTCTCCAGCTCCTGGGCTTTCTCCTTAGTCAAAGTTCCCCATCTAATCCGCGGTCGGCCCCGAGAACCCCTCCTCTTCCTCTTCACCCGGAGACCTACATCCATCACTAGGAGTCTATGAAGAGTTGAAAGGGACTCTCCCGGAATAACCTTGCAATCCTTGCACAACCCTCTATCGCTCCTTCTGAGGAGGAGGTAATCAATCCGAGTCCTCGCCGTGGAACTTTTGAAAGTAACCAAATGCTCCTCCCTCTTCTGAAATGACGAGTTCGCGATCAAAAGCTCCGAAGCCCTAGCGAAATCAAGCAGCAAAGTGCCCCCTCCGTTCCTAACCCCAAAGCCAAAGCCGCCATGCACCTCACCGTAACCACCAGCCTCCGCCCCAATATGACCATTAAAGTCCCCTCCAATAACTAACTTCTCGGATTGGGGAATACTACTCACCAACTCATCCAAGCCCTCCCAAAAACGCCTTTTAACCTCCTCAGCTAGGCCTGCATGCGGCGCGTAAGCGCTAATGACATTGAGAACACTACCGCCAATAACCAGTTTAATAGACATTAACCTATCATCCACTCGCCTAACCTCAACCACGGACTCCCTAAGATTCATATCTACCAAGATACCCACTCCATTCTTACCCCTCTCAACCCCAGAGTACCACAACTTAAACTCATCTGCATCCCTCGCCTTCGTCCCTTTCCACCTAGTTTCTTGCACACATGCTATGTTGACCCTCCTCTTCTGGAGAATCTTTGCCAACTCAATGGACTTACCCGTTAGTGTGCCTACGTTCCACGACCCGATCCTCAATCTCCGAGCGTCCTTTAACCTCTCCCCACCCAAACCTCCCGCCCTACCCACAGGACCACTCCATGCCCCCCTGCTCACCTCCTCCCCCACCCCCCGAGGACATGACCTTACAGTACCATCCTCCGCCGCGGCCACTATCCCTCCAACAGACTACGGTAAAAGAGACGAACTTTAATAGAATTACGCAAAAGGATGCTTGCTAGATAACGATAGAGTAAACCACACACAAGATGCTAGTTAAAATACGTAGAAGGACGTACAGAATAGACAAGAGATCGGGAGGTACCAACTCCCGGTGGAAAAACCTGAAAGTAAGCTTTGATGCGCCCGGGTCAACTGCCGCCAAACCTACTCGTTTTGGCCGATGTAGCTTTGCTCCTCGCTTCCAAATGCCAAAAGCTCGCCTCGTCCGCCGCCTCTAGTACCTGTAAATCACACACAAAAAAGGGGAAAGGGGTGGGGGGTGGGGGGGACAAGAGAGAGAGTCGGAAGAGAGAGAGAAGTGGGTGGACTTATGGGGGAAATCGCTGGAAATGGGTGTCTCCGACAGTATCGAAAGAACCTTCTGTAAAAATTCAAGATGTCAGCGATGAACCCACAAAAAGTGAGAAACCCGCCTCTGGTTCAGTTAAGCCGGAGGATGAAACCGGTACCGGCTCTGGTGACGGACCGGCGGGGCTCAGGGTAGTGAAGATGGCGGTGAGAAAGGGAACAGAGACGAAGCAGTAAAGGAGTCTCGTAACGGTTAGAAACAAAAGAAAGAAAAAACCTTCACCGAGAACCTTTAAACAACCATTATATTAAATTATACGTAATTTAATTAATTAAGTTAACAAAATTATAAAAATATTAAAATTGAGATTTATAATAATTAATCATTATTATGTGTTCCCGGGCCTCAAAAATCAAGCCTGGAACCTTTAAACAACCATTATATTAAATTATACGTAATTTAATTAATTAAGTTAACAAAATTATGAAAATATTAAAATTGAGATTTATAATAATTAATCATTATTATGTGTTCCCGGGCCTAAAAAATCAAGTCTGCAACATTTTAACAACCATTATATTTAATTTATAAAATTATACGTAATTTAATTAATTAAGTTAATAAAATTATGAAAATATTAAAATTGAGATTTAGAATAATTAATCATTATTATGTGGTCCCGGGCCTCAAAAATCAAGCCTGGAACCTTTAAACAACCATTATATTAAATTATACGTAATTTAATTAATTAAGTTAATAAAATTATGAAAATATTAAAATTGATATTTATAATAATTAATCATTAATGTGTGTTTCCGGGCCTCAAAAATCAAGCATGGAACCTTTAAACAACCATTATATTAAATTATACGTAATTTAATTAATTAAGTTAACAAAATTATGAAAATATTAAAATTGAGATTTATTATAATTAATCATTATTATGTGTTTCCGGGCCTCAAAAATCAAGTCTGGAACCTTTAAACAACCATTATATTAAATTATACGTAATTTAATCAATTAAGTTAACAAAATTATGAAAATATTAAAATTGAGATTTATTATAATTAATCATTATTATGTGTTTCCGGGCCTCAAAAATCAAGCCTGGAACCTTTAAATAACCATTATATTAAATTATACGTAATTTAATTAATTAAGTTAACAAAATTATGAAAATATTAAAATTGAGATTTATAATAATTAATCATTATTATGTGTGTCTTCATTTATGCAATAATTAAATTTTCTTATTTATAGTACACGACATGGCATCTCGTCGACCTGCACACCCTGGACCTTCGGAAGAAGGATTATTAGTACTGCAGGGTGACCATAGGTCATCGTTTATTTGGGAGGGCCAGCTAGCTCTTCAGACTATACGCCCCAGGAGGCCGGACGATCCGTGGGAGTTTTTGGCGCAGCATCCCTTTCATCCACGAGTTGTAGAGCTGCTACAGCATACGGGCTTGTATAGTATATTTGAGCTGGGACTGATGCAGCTTGACTGGTCGCTCATCACATCCTTGATAGAGCGGCGACGACCAAAGACGCATACATTTCACCTACCTACTGGAGAGACTACGATCACTCTTCAGGATGTGCAGGTGCTCTATAGATTGCGCATTGAGGGCCGCGCATTGACACTTCCCCAGGATTGGAGACGGATGACCCGCGCACAGCTGGCGGATGTGATGGGATGGATGACAAGTTTGCACCCGGAGGGCAACCTTGGTGGTTGTGGTGTCCAGCTATCAGTCATTAGAGCGTTCATGGCGGAGTTGCATCCACAGTTCACGCAAGAGAAAGAGGACCTGTGGATTATCCGTTTCACTCGGATGGCATTACTCATGCTATTTGGGTGTGTCTTGTTTCCCGACACATCGGGGAACAAGATATCGATGTTGTTTCTCCACTCTCTGGAGGATATGGAGCAGGTGCATCATTATAGTTGGGCAGCTGCTGTTCTGGCGTATCTCTATAGGAGCATGTGCCGGGCTAGCATCGGTGCAGCTACTGATATTGGTGGTTTTTTGCCACTCCTTCAGGTGCAAAATACTTCCAAAATTAATTAAGTACAAATTATATATTGTGAAATGACTCATAATTTACATCAACATTTGTTCTTAGGTTTGGGCGTGGCAGCGTATCATGCCACTACAGCCACCTCTGCCGGCACAGGACTATCCGCCCCTCCCGCTAGCTGTGAGATGGATTCTCCGGCGGGGGAATTACCGAGGAGTGGATGTGCACCACAATATCCCCCTTATTAGGGACCAGTTGGATATGTTGCCTGCTGGACAGGTAAACACCTACATAAAGTTGGTTGTTTTAAATGTAGTTGTACCTTGCATACTAATTTGTTGTCATTCGTTGTAGTTCATCTGGATGACGTACACTGATGAGCTACTTGCGCACCTACCTGCTATTTGCTCGGCAGACCGGCTCATATGGAGCAGCTCCGTCCCATTGATATTCTGGGAATTTGTTGAGTATCATGCGACGGAGCGTGTGCTTCGTCAGTTTGGTCGTCATCAGCCGGTACCGAGTGATCCCTCCCTGGGACCCTACTCATTATCAGCGTGACGACCGTCACAACATGAGCCGGGATTATGTAGCGTGGCTGCGTGACCAGGTAGTTCATTGGGAGGAGCGAGCTCAGCGCATCCCGCCACCGCCAACACCGTACCAGGAGGCTACTATTGCGATTTATGAGGGCTGGTACAGACATCACACCCGACGGCATGTCGGGAACCCCATCCACATGCTTGACGGCCGGTACAGACCGTCTGCCGGACGACACGAGTCACTGGTATGTTTTTTTGACTTATTAATATCATATTACAACTAATAATACAAAAATAAAGAACTAATGTTATGGTTGATAGTTGGGTACATTGGACGAACTTGCACCTGAAGGACATTTACGGCGGTCATGTCCAGTTTGGGAGCATATGCTACATTTACGTGCATAAACAGACTCACCAACATCCATTTGGTTTGGTATACGTGTTCTCTTTTGCACTCTCAGCTTGCGCAAGTACTCCTTGTTACATACCAACTTAAAAAGTTTCGGCGGCCAATAATGCTCAGCACCTAATGGATGCAACTTCCCACTATACGTGTCTACGTATGCTGCAACACTGTAGTGCCTATCAATGTAGTTTGTTGCCCCATAGCCAACTTGTTGAAAGCACTTCAATGCATGTGGGCACAGTATGTGGTAGATGGTCCATTTCCCACACGAACATAACCTTCTATTTTCATTCACCATATGTACATTATTCCCACGGTGTCCACGATTACCAGTCTTAACTTCGAAAACACCGAGTTCATTGTCGTACTGAAGAAAAGAATGCCACTGTGCTCGCTTCCTGTACTTTTCGAATCTTACCATGAGTATTGGCATAAATTCAACACCTTTATCCAACAATGACGACGCAGCTGCATGCCTTTCAACAAACCTCTCTACACTCTGTTTGAAAGTCATGCGGACCATGGCAGTGACAGGCAGTCCACGGGCAGATTTCAACAAGCCATTAAATGACTCCGACACATTCGTGGCGAGGGCTCCCCATCGTCTGCCACCATCAGCATGCAATGTCCAAATTTGAGGGTCATGTTGCATCAACCAACTATAGGCTCGTGGTTCCAACTGTCGGATTGCTTCAATGCGCCTCGTGAATTTACACAGCTGGTGCTCAATTGCAGCCATCCACATTAAGTCACGCAACGCCTTGTCGGGAAATTTCTTCTGAAAATTGGCCTTTAGGTGCCTCACATAGTAACGGTGGTATGCATGCGGTTCCTGCCATTCAGGCAAGTGACGTACAGAACTTAAAATACCACCATGCCGATCAGATATTAGACAAATACCTGAACGCTGTTTGACAACGTGTTGCTTTAAGTGGTTCAAGAATTGTGTCCACGTCTCTTCACTTTCGTTCGCACAAATGGCAAAATCAAGTGGAAATATTTGGTCGTTGGCATCTATAGCAACTGCAATCAAAAGCTTAATATCATACTTTCCATAGACATGAGTACCGTCTATGGAAATTACAGGACGACAATGCACAAAACCATCTATTGCCGGTTTAAATGACCAAAATAGATAGTTGAATATAAATTCCGGACCGCCAGGACTTCGCTCGCGCCTCTATTCAACAATAGTACCGGGGTTAAATTGTTGCAGTGCAGCCATGTACCTGGGAAGATTTGAAAAGGACTTATCCCAGTCGCCATAAATTAGTTCAAAGGCACGTTTGCGACCGAGATATGCCTTTCTTTTACTTATAGTACAACCATACTCCTTGTGGACGGCTGTAATACACTCTTTAATCTTAAATCTAATAGACACTTCCAAAAATGGAACCAAGACAAGGGAAATCAAGTCAACATCCAGGTTGAAGTGGTTCTCATTGAATGTGTCCATTTCACATCTATGATCGCTAATAAATTTACCAACTTTCCACAAACCGGAGATTTTTTCTTTGTAGCACGGAGCATCCAATAACAGCCCAAGAACCACCTGCGACATATAGCCTTGTATCTATCCGTAGTTGACTCAGTTATCGTCATCTCACGACACTCCCTTATGCTATAGATTTTTACAGCCCTAACTAGGCGAGCTTTGTCAATGAAATACATGCCCTTTGTAACAACGGCTGGTCTACATTCATCCCACATCTTCGAACGTAATTCATCATAATCCCTTGTCAATGCATCAACATTAGGCATGGCGGGCAAATTATCAAGGTATGGAATATTTCTCTCATGAAAAGGCACGTGGGATTCATACACTCTTCGTCTAACGGGGGGGGGGGGGGGGGGGGGGGAGGAACATGCTCCCTAGTCAAATCAGGCTCCACATTCACTTCCTCCTCCTCATTGTCACCCTCCACATCATCACCCTCCTCACGGAAGGGTGTCTCATCACCAGACTCATCCGCATTGTTATCGTAATCACTATCATCCTCTTGACTCTGCGCATCTGCTAAGTCACGAGTAAAAACATCGTCTATGGGCAACTGTGTTAGTCCAGGAGCTTCAAGAAGCTCGTTTTCACTGCATATAACCAACAAAAATTTAAGTATCCTAATCGTATTGTCTTGAAATTTAAATGTACATATCACTATATCACTTTACTTACAAATCGTATTGTCTTGAAGTTTCATGCTGGCTTTCTTGAGGTTGCTGATAACTACCAGAGGGACCACCATGCTCCAATACTGCAGAGTTTTGCAAATTTCAACTAGGGACGTGGTCATAATTTGTCAAATTCAAATCCGGACGGTACACCCTATGAAAATTAGAACTATAAATACAAATCCAAATAAAACATCAAGAAAAAGATTTCACTAAATTTAAGTTTACCAGTCGTCTTGTTGATTATACGAAGTAGTAACATTATTTTCTGGCTCCTCATTCGCCCGTGGTGACAAATTCAAATCAAGAGAACCTCTTCCATCTCCAACCTGTCCGCCTAATGCTCCTCCAAAATAACCATCCGATGAATGTGGGTTATCACTTATACGTACTCCCTCATTACTACTAAGGTCTTCAACCTTCACATACATTTCTAATAATTTTATTACAATGTATTCTCTATATTCGTCCGAAACCCGCAAAAAATCTCTAAGACTTTCATCATCGTCAATGTTAAACTCAGAATAATAAGCAAACCCATGCGCAGTCACTGAATAAGGAAATCTTCCGATTACTTTAATGCTAACCGAACGCCTCCGCTCACTCATTTTTTTACGTAACAACGATACCAAAGTATCGTACTCCATATTAAGCGGCAATTTAACATGACACTGTGGAGGAGTACTATACCTCACTGAGTTATTATCCACAATAACCTCACCCACCCCAATACAATGAAACCCTTATTTTGGCAACTTCAGACATTATAAAAAATGGATTAATAAGGAGAAGATAGAATAAGCGTTTGTTTGAAGTTTAAGTGTTGATAGAGTTTTGATGAAGTTCAATCGTCTATAAATAAGGAAATTTTGAGCAATTGTTCAATGTAATTCGCACTACAAAACTACGAATTATAAATTTTAATTAAAAGTGGGCCCCATTTGCAGCCTATTTCGCAGTTTTGTACTGCGAAATAGCCTAATTCGCAGTACAAAACTGCGAAATAGGCCAATTTTCAAAACACGGCCATTTAAAAAAAAAAAAAAAAAACCCAATTCGCAGTATAAAACTGCGAATTGCATTAACGACCGTTAGTGCAATTCGCAGTATAAGTTTTATACTGCGAATTGGCTAATTTGGTAATTTTTTTTTAAGTTTAAAATGGTACTTTTTGTTTAATTGTGTGTTATTTCGGTTCCGGACTCACAACAACTTCCATTCAAATAAGCTTCAAATCTGATTCAACAACAATTCTATCTCATCTTTCCAGATCAAAGCCCAGTCTTCATCTTTTCAGGAGCTACTCATGGCTTTCAGACAACTATCTTATCAATTTCTAGTTTATGACCGAGGGCAACTAAATATATGAGATAAGTTGCAGGTACTATTAAGTTCTCTCTCTTTCCTTTATGGGCATGCAAGAATTAACCTAATAGATATTTCTTTTGTCCCATTTGTGTTACATACCTTTTTATTTTTGAAAATTATGTAATCATAGCATCTCCATTTTACACTTAACGACATGATATTTATTGGGTTATATTTAATATCAAAGTTCGTTCTTTTTTTATGAAAAAAAATGAAAAAAGTAAGTACTTTCATTATCATTCATTGTTGATAAACATGGACATTTCTTAACTCCTAACTCATCGCTAATTTCGAAGAATAATTCTTGAACTTTGGATATATTTAGATTACATGACAAGATTTTCTTTAATTCCTTAAAGTTTTTGTCCAATCAAACACCTTTACATAAAATAGGACAAATAAAGTATAAGGTCTACGCTTGCATTGTCTTCCCTTTTACCTGCATTTAGTTAATTGAAAAAAAAATACTGTAAAAAATGAATAAAATAACTTTACCTTCGACATATATCATGAATAATGTACGTAGAACTCTCACATCTATCAAAGAATTTAAGTTTTGTTATATATTCTATTTTCCACAGAAAAAGATATCTAGAGGATCTTTTAACAACGCAGGATAAGATATAAGTGCATAACTCATTTTCCTGTCGAGTAATCTTGGGGGTTATAAGAATTTGTTTTTGCATCTATGGGCCAAAAAATATCTTTGATCTAGGCAAGCCACATCAGCATCATGATAGCCTTCATCGGCTGCCACGTGGTATCAGTTGATTCAAACAAAGATCTGCTGTAGGTCGAAGTGGCCTTGAAGCGATGAAGGATACGGTCGAAGAGTCACCGAAGATCATGGTAGTGAAATCCTCAAAGATAAAGGTCGAGGTCGAGCATCTTAGACATAGTTATAGCTGATATTTTTAAGATAGGACACTAAAGAGAATATTCTACTGGATATTATCTACACCTGTACTATTAGGGTTTTTAGGAATATGTTCCCTATAAATAAAAAGAGATACAATGCTAGAAGAAGGAGGATATTCTCTTGTAAGAAAATACATTAACTTTATTGAGAGAATCTGACCCGATTGCAATCATACAAACAATATATGTTTATTAAGATTTTTATCTAACTTTTCCACTTGATCCATTAACAAATCAAATTTTCAAAGGCACATCAATCACTCATCATTGTCCGAAGGAATATTAATAGATTTTACCCTTTTTCGGGGTGACTCATTATCACGATCCATAATCCACTAATCGTGACGACACCTAACCTAACCCGCTAGGTAAGCCAACTAATAACTATCCAATTCCAATAAAGCCAATAAGACAATTAAACAGGGGAATCAACTAAATTTTTATACACTTTCTAAGGACTGGTAGTACAAATTATGAGCTTCAAAGAGTAGAATTTACAAAATTGATATGAAGTAAATACATCTTCTGTTTGAAAAGTACATAAACAGAGTTTTTATAAATCTATGACTACCATGAAGAAGAGGTAGCTACAACCAGAACGTAGGCACATCAGCTCCCTTCGAATAGAGCAACAACAATAGCTAACATCTGCACACAATGTGCAGAAATGTAGTATCAGTACACCACAACCATATGATGATGCATCAAATAGATGCGTGAGGGCGACTGCAAAAGTTACCAAATGGGTTAGCATTTTAGTTCTCCCAGATTAGAATATCAAAGGAGGGCGTTGCAGATGCCCGGGGTGAAGAAAGAATGCTTTATGGGTCACACAACAACATAAAAAGGGTCGTCCATAACCTTAAGATTTTAATAGAAAGCAAAGATGAGGCTCTACAAAGGATACAGATATCTGGGCGAAAAAGAAGTAGAGAAAAGGGGAATTAAGCAGTATGAACCCCTATGATGGGAAACTACCATGTTAGTTTGGAGAGAGTCATGCCATATAGACCCGAATTGGACATCCAATTGTTTCGATTTGAATTATCCGGAGAATGCAATGCCAGATATATATCAAAAAGATAAACAATCAAGCCTAGTACTCGATTCACTCAAAAAGGTGAATAAGATCTCACGTTATGGAGGGTGCGGGCAGGGGGACGGTGGGGAGGCTTACTCCGCCGATTGGTCTATTGAAACAGAATGGTTTCATGTTCTTTCGTCGATTGATTATTCCTCTCTGTTCGTATCTCTGCCTACATAACCAACTTCTCATACCAATAGAAGAAGGTATCAAATCCGTGTAGTTCGAGACCTTTTTTCCCCATTTCTTGTACGTGGAATGATTTCCAATGAGTAAATTAAATCAAAATAGCAAAATTCTTGCATCATCTCAATAGGTTTAGAAATCACACACTTCTATGGATCATCTTAGCGTACTTCCACATATCCATTTAGAGGAAGGTCTTTTCGTAATGGGCGCAAGGTGCGGCATTCGCCTGAATGGGGAGAGGATTTACATAAAACAAAGATAGGCATGTTAGGAAATAATGTGAAGTCACCATTATAGTACTTGGAATTGAGCCTACACTCCCGGACATCTAGTACCTTGAGCATTGTATTGTTGAAAATGTTTGCGTTCTGTGAATATATGGTTTCTCCTATGCCGTTTTCCTGCTTGTGGTTCTGGAGCATATCTATTTATGCCTAGCCTACTCTTTTCTTTGTGTTTATATTTCATTTTCATAGCTTTCATAAACGCATAGAGAAATTAGACCCTTAGGTGCAAGGCATCTAAGAGGCGGGACATAGCCGCGAGGGAGAGCAAGAGGTCAAGACTACAAGAGGATAGAGTGGTGCTCCATCTGGGAGCAAGGCAAGCATGGTCGTGGTCAGTCTCGGCTCCTTCACCCATTGATCTTGCACCTTCTAACATCTTGGGTTTATAATTTTCCTCACGCTTTTTCCATCATGCTTTTCTCTTCGAGAACACTCGCCTCGTGCAAAGGGCTAAGACTTCTAATGCAGCTAGGGGAGTTTAAGGACTCATTTCCAAGGCTAGAAGCCTAGGTCTATTTTCACTAGTTTCAAAGGATTGATTGACCCTTGGGATTGAATCTGTCTAGGGGTGCCCTCGTAAAGACTAAAATCTCGTTACGCCCCGACCCCATGTACTGGTAAGCAACAAACCTAACCTTTGGTTGAAAGTAGTGACGAGCTGGAACATAGGTCAGATCCAACACCAATAGCAAACAACAGTTCATAACAACGTAGAGCATATAAATAAGGAAGTAACTCGGAGATAAAATGCTCAACTTTTTCACAGTTTTTCCGAAAATAGTTCTAATTTTTCAAGTATAACAGTGAAAACCCAAATCCTTTACTGAAATCTTTAAAAATACGAGTAAATTTGAAAACTGAATTTTTTCTCAAAAACCTTTCATTAGGTAAATATTTCATTTTTAGATAGCATGAGGAGAATATATCTCAATGCTTACATGTCAAGATACAGGTAAAATCATGAATGTCACCAAAACCGGACATGAAAAGGAAATACTTCTCTATACATGTATCTCAAGTATGCATTTCAAATGTAATATCTCTTAGTGATAAACCCATGTACTCACACTCTCAGAGTACTCAACCTTAGTGCCTCGCATTATCTCTTATCGTGCTCAATACTCAGCACACGTAATTGCTTAGCACTGTACAATACTCGTTGTGGCATGAAATCCAATCCATATATATATATATATATATATATATATATATAGTCTACTACGATCATTGGGTGTGTGTGCAGACTCTGGAGGGGCTCCTTTATCCCAAGCACTATATCGTTGTAGCGTGAAGCACGATTCCATAAAATGTAATCAATATAACATGCTACGGCGTACAGCCCGATCCCATACTATAACTCTCACTCAGGCCCCTTCCCTCACGCTGTCATCAATCTCTCCAGTCTCTTTTTCTCTCGGGCTCACAACGACATGAAACTAGCCAAAAAATGATAATATAATATATCAGTAAATAACAACAGAGACTGAGATATGATATGGATATGAACACGTATAACTACGTGTATAAGGCAACGAAAGCAAATTACTCAACAAAATAAATGACCGTAGTGGGTCCTAACGGTATAAGCATGAAGCCTAGATATGGTGTCTAACATGGATCACAACTCAATATCTCAAGTATATAGAAATTTCACGATTGTAGGTAACGAAGGTAACTACATAGTTCCGCAAGAATAGCACGGTCACAAGTCACACGGTGCATGCCTACATGCTCATCACCTAGCATGTGCGTCGCCTCAACACCAGTCACATAATACGTAATTCAGGGCTTCATGCCCTCAATACTAAGTTTAAAAGAGTTACTTACCTCGAACAAGTTAATTCCCAATGCTGAGCAAGTTAAGTGATGCTCTAAGAAAGCCATCACTCACATAGCAACCTCTGAACGACTCAAAACTAGCCAAAAGCAACTCAAATACATCAAATATAAATCCCACGGAAACTATTCCAAATGATAAAGATCGAATTCTTAATCAAAACCCAAAACCGGCCAAAGATCACACCCGGACCCACTCCTCAAAACTCAACAAAACTCACAAAATCTGACAATCACTCAATTACGAGTCCAACATTACTAGTTTCACTTAATTCTGACTCTGAATCGATGTTCAAAACTCAAAAATTATTTTATGATACTTTAGGATAAAACCTCGCAATTTCTCTTTAAAATTCATCAATCAATTGCTAAAAATGTAGATAGATTCATAGAATATAATCAAAACCAAGTGTAGAACACTTACCATAATCCTTGTGATGAAAATTGCTCAAAATATCGCTTCAATTCGAGTAACACATCTCAAAATGTGAAGAAAGAACCAAGACCTTGATTTTATAGCTTCTGTCGAGCAGGTTCCTCATTTGCAGATAGGAGGTCGCACATGTGACCTTCACTTTTGGGGAAAAAGGCTCGTACTTGCGAGGCAGCCTCAACCCTCCAATGGACTCTTCTGCGATGCTATGAACCGCTGTTTGCAAAATTACGTAATAAATTCTATGTGATACAAAAATAAATTGCAACCATAATATAAATAAGAAGAAACATAATTTTATTGATAAAATAATATGTGTACAATTTTGTTTGTTCCCTTGATTCTCCGTGACTCGAGGGCTTAACTAGCATATTTCCTGAATGTAGGACGATGCGAACTTCTTTAGGATATATTTGATCTACATGAAAAGGAAGAACATTCGTTGATCACTTCGGTAGATTTGAGAAAGACAATATTGGATGCCTTTGATATCTTTGTGAATATTCCATGGATATTTATGGAATAACTAGATGCCTTCAAAGGAAATATGTGGCCCCCTTTTATAGGTGTAGCTAGGGTTTCAGGTAGAGTAGCCTCCAAGATAAGGTTTCAATTAGAGTAGCTTCCAAGAAAACTCGATGGACTCTACTTGTAGTATCTTAAATTTTGGATCAAACCCAAATTCCATATGGATTTGATCCAATAAAATTTTGATGTCTACAAATGGCCCCTACATCAAGGCTTGTTGGGGCACAGATTTATAAGATCATCGTAGACGAGGCTTGGAGTACCAGCAAAGAAGACATCGCATTTTTTACCATGGATGAAGGGTATATTTGGTCCCACTGGGCGTGCCAATTTGTTTGCAACAAATTATTTGTGATATAAAAAAATTCCAACCACAATATAAATATGAAAAATATATGTTTATTGATAAAGTGATACGAGTACAATTCTGTTTGTTCCCTTGATTCTTCTCTCTTGATTTTTCTCCGTGATTCAAGGCCTTAACCAGCATATTTCTTGGACGTAGGATGATACGACCTTGCTTAGGATGAATTTGATTTCCATGAAAAGGAAGAACATTCGTTGATCACTTTGGTGGATATGAGAAAGACAATATTTTGATGTCTTTGATCTCTTTGTGAATTTTTATGGAATTTCGGGATGCTTTCAAAGGAAATATGTGGGCCCCTTTTATAGGTATAGCTAGGGTTTTGGGTAGAGTAGCCTCTAAGCTAGGGTTTTAGGTAGAGTAGCCTCCAAGATATGGTTCGAGATATAGTAGCCTCTAACAAACCTTGATGGATTGTACTTGTAGTATCTTAAATTTAGGATCAAACCCCAATTTCATATGGATTTGATCCAATAAAATTTTGATGTCTACAACCGCATCTGCGCAAATCTTTTCACATTTGCGGGCTCCCACCCCACAGTGCATTCGTGCACCTGCGCATCTGGGTTCGCTTCTACGTCCGCACCTGCGCAAACTAGCCATAGGTGCGGCCATTCCAGAACTAGCACAACCAACAGTAGCAACATGAAGAAAAATGATCTGAAATCAATCCGAAACACGCCCGAGCCACTCCGGACCCCGTCCACACATACCAACAAGTTCCATAACATAATACAGACCTATTTGAGGCCTCAAAATATACATAACAACATCGAAACGATGAATCACACCTCAACTCGAAATCAATAAACTTTGAAACTTCAAACTTCCACAACCGATGCGAAACCTATCATATCACGTCCGATAGACCTTAAATTTTGCACACAAGTCATATTTGGCATTACGGACCTGCCCCAACCTTGATATCAAAAAGCCCACTCCCGGTCAAGCTTTCCTAAATTCCAACTTCTCGCCATTTAAAGTCAAATTCTACTACGGACCTCCGAATCCCAATCTGGACGCACTCCTAAGTCCAAAATCACCCAACGGAAGAACCATCAAAAATTCAATCGGAGGTCAAATACTAAAAAATCAAACTTGGTCAAACCATTCAAATTTAAAGCTCTAGCTGAGAATCATTCTTTCAAATCAATTTCGATTAACTTGAAAACCAAAAACGACGATTCACATAAGTCATAATGCATTATACATAGCTACTCATGCCCTCAAACAACCAAGCAAAGTGCAAATGCTCAAAACGACCGATTGAATCGTTACACTCATTTGCTCTTATTTACATAAATACCATCAATTGCTATTTATTGTTAGTTAATGCTATCCCACTCCTTTTGAGTTATTAAATTTTGTTGACATTGTTCATATTTATTGCCCATCCGACATAACACACACATGTTATTTTATTACAAAATCAGTTACTCATTTTTTGGATATTAATATTAGCTAAGATTGACTCTATTTTATTTAAATCTAATTGTTTGAGCCGGGATCTATATTTTGGGTCAAATAGTTTCATATTCACCAGTTTTCTATTAAAAGAAGATCATGGTCTGAACAACAAAAAATGTGGGAATATATCTATAAGGTTCACAATATTCATGAAAATAGAAGCAAACATGAAATGGAGTATTATTTATTTATAGCATCTGAGGTGATGAACAAGGAAGTACAACTACTTATTTTGTGTTACAGCAATCAAGAACTACAAGAGCAAACATAGCATTTTTTTTGTTCAGTGGCCTTCTGTTTCCGCTGAGTCGGACATGCAAGAACAATCAGGACAAGGACATTCAACTTTCTCATCTATTGTGCTACTCATGCAAGAGCAATCAGGGCAAGGACATTCTACTGTAGTCAGCAGATTTCTTGTTCTTGGGAAGTTCATATTCACAGTATATGTCTTGGCTAAGTCGCTTGACTCGATGGTTCCTGGAGTTTCAACATGATTCTCAGTCAACTGGCTAGTGCTGAAATAGAAGCAAAGTGCGAAAACCATGAAAAGCAATGCAACTGAGATTTTCTTAGCCATGGATCCAAAAATTTAAGTTATTCCCTCTTTAAAATGACTTTTGCATTGATGCCGCTGCTCAATGCTATTAAATAGTTGGAGTTTATACTGATATATTGCCTAAAGTGTTCGATTCTTTCCCCTCGAATTATGAGTACTTGCTGGAATATCTATGTTGTATTAAAGTATATGCTGATACCAATTTCTCTTGGAAAGTTAAGATGGTACCGTTGCCACCTATGCACAAACAAAAGCATCAATGGAAAACACCACTTAGTGCAATTTTTTTTGGTTTCCCCACCTAATACATATCTTTGTTTAAACTAATCACTGTCGTCTCATTTTCAAATATTTCAAAATCATGATAGCTGCTTCTATGTTATTTTCGATCTTCTTAACATATTTATTAACGCAAGGACGACCCACGTAGAGGAGTCACCGGCACCTAATAACTTTGGAAGAAACTATGGATATATATGTGTATATACTTTCAAATTATGATATATATCTCTCTGTGACCCCTTAGACTCAAAAGCACTTAGGGTGCACTGGTAGGTGCTGCCGCTTTTCATACCAAATACTTGAGTTTGAATCTATGTAGCTACACAGTTGCTTCCCATGTTTTTTATTTTTCAGTAGTACAATTAAATATGATAGCCCATATTTTTTTGGAAAATATAATCAGCCCAAAGGCCCATATTTAGTTTTTTCTATTGGACCCACCATTTTTACTTTTAGTTAAATCCCTACGTCAAAGCTTATTCTCCAATTATGTCTCTCCGCACAGAAAATTTCTTCTTTAATTTTCAAAGCCAACATGCAACCACTAGTTATTAGTCCACCTAAAGTGTGTTTTCGTCGTGATCCTACTGCCTACAAACACTGTTAAGGTACTCTTATAATGCAGTCGCTATCTTTAAATCCTGGATCCGCCGTCGCCAAGGACTGGTGGTGTATCTTAAACACTGCCATCTATAACCCTTTAAAAATATTGTAATAAACAAATTAGTTTATCCCGCATCCATACTATCAAAAAGTTTTAAGTTTATCTTATATCTATCGACTATAAATACTGTAATAATATAGTCCCATCCGACATTTATATCAAACTAATGAATACAAGTATCTTCCAAAATCAAGTTTGACCTTTATTTGATCGGCATTCCCCAGACCAAAACGGAAAGGATACAACAACCCCCGAAGGATTATGCAAAGCAAATAGAAGAAAACGTAAAGTCGCGCGATCCTATTAAAGAGACATTAAGGATACATCGATTTTTTTGGATTTCACGTGATAATATATATATTTCTGGACTGAGCATATCCAAGAAAGACACAAGTAATTGTCTCGGGGACAATTTTGTTCTTAATTCGCAGGAATATAAACAAAATATGTGCATTCAAACACTCGCAGATGCCTATTATATATAGTACTGTTGCGCGCTAGCACTACTGCAAGAAAATGAATGCGGTATGGGCAATAGCTTTCGCTCAAACAGATCTTCCCTTCCTCACATGTGCTTCAATAGCAATTTCATCTCGTCTTTCGGAAGCAACTGCAATAGCCCCAGTTCGCATCTTTTCAGGCCAGTAGCTACTCTAGGCTTCCGGACAACTATCTTATCATTTCTGTGACACTTTTTTTTGGTATATTCGAAAGATAATAATACCTTTTTATTTTTGGAAAGTATATAATCCTAGCATCCCCATTTTACACTCAATGACACGAAACGTATTGGGTTACATTTGATATCAAAGTTCGTTCTTTTATAAAGAGAAAAAAAAGTAAGTACTTTCTAGTGTCTATAATTAGAAAAAAGAATGCCACTTGAGTAGAAATTGAAAAGAAAAAAACATTGTCAGAAATTAATAAAATAATTTTGTTTCAACAGATATCATGAATAATGCACAAAGTCTGACATTTATCAAAGAATTAAAGTTTTGATATATATTCTATTTTCCACTGTCAATGATATTCTAGCGGATCTTTTAACAGTGCAGGATAAGATAGATGTGCATAACTAATTCGTCTCTTGAGGGTTGTAAGAATTTGTTTTTGTATGGGTGATGTTTTATACTTCAATAACACATAAGAGGGGTAATTTGTGTGGTGCCTGATTTTCGCTTAAATTGATTATGGAATGACCTAGTTCTTCTATGCGTTCCTTATACTACAGTTGCGGAATAAATAATGCAGAAAGTAAGGAACACAAAGATGTGTATGTGAAAAATACCTGGTTCAAAAGGTAAAAAATCACGACCTATTTCTCAGTAGGATTTTCTCAAACTCTCCACTAAATCAATGAGCCAAAAATTACATTTACAAAACACTTTTGTTAACCTAGTATTAACTCTAATCCGCTTATGGTGAATAACCTCTAACTGTTGCGACAACCTCAAGTTAACTCTAACTTGAATACTCTGAGTACCTATTACAATTGTTTCTAGATAAAGCTAAAAGGTACAATATTAAAAGATAGACACTTGGAATCGATTCTTCTATATTGTTCACGTAGCTTCAAGTTTGCACACTTGAATCACACACGAACTGCTTGCAAAATTGCCTTGCTATTGTGCTCTCATATCACTATAAACTTTTGCGTTTGTACCAAGTTAATCTTATCTCCTTTACATGTATCCCATATGCTCGAATTTGCCCGTTTTTATGCATCACAAGGAATGGACCTGGTTCACGCCTGGGCTTCCTTTGTCAATCTTCAAAACAAATATTTACTTGGACCAACAAATTTTCTATTTTTGATGATAACAAACTCTGTGCTTTTTTATAAGCTTAGGCCCTGTTTCAACTTAGCTCAACATCAACATAATATTAGAAATATATTTCCTTTTTATCACTTATCATCAAGGACCATGTTCATTAGGTTATAAATATCACAGTTCAAAGTGTAAATCGTGTAAAGCACAACCTTTTTTTCCTCTTTTGGCATCACAAAAAAGGTGCATAAAAATGTGAGATAACCAGATTTTAAAACTTACTCATGGCCACTAGGGCTACTTCAATTGCACTCATGGATTAATCATCATAGATCAAGTTAAGAATTTTAGTTATCAAAGAAATGTAAACAATAGTTGGAGCAAAAGACATTGAATTTCATTGATGATTGATAAGATTCTACCATAAAGCATAAGAAGAAATAAAAAAGCTCAAAACATGATCAAAAGAAATAAAACATCCCGAACTGGATTACTGGTTGATCTACATTAGGCTAGGAGGCTTAAGGCTGGGAAGAACTAGGTGCTTGATTTTTTTCTTGGAGGAGTTTCAGCATATCCTTAAGAATGCCATCGTTATCCTTTGCTCTTGCCAGCTCAGTTCTGAGAGCATGTCTCTTAGCCTGTACCTTAGTCAACCTCTTCTTCAGCCTCTCAATCTCAGCACCTTACCCCCACTATCTTGTATCAAGGCTGACCTTGCTATTCACTCGTACCTTCTCAGATGAACCAGGTTCTTTAGGAGTGACATTGACTTCATAATCGCAAGCAAGCAGAGTATAAACCCCATACTGATCCTTGCTTGTACTAACCTCCGACTTCTTCATACGTACCTTGAAATGTACAAGCACAATTGTGAGAATGAAACCATAGAGAATGGTATGAGTTTTGATGCCATTGATAACCCTATCAAGAAGTTGAATTATAGTTTTCAGTCACTTTCTTCAGCAGGTCTGCGAGGGTTTCCTTTACAGATGAACCAGTTTCATCTCCATTTTCCCAAGCTCAACAAGCCCTTCAGCGGCTTAACCAGACCCACTTCCCGTTATTTTCTTGAGACTCTCTTCCACCTTTTCTGGCTCAGCTCCACAGATAGCCATTCTAACAATTTCAGAGGTGGGTGAAGAATCAGCTATTTCTTTCCATTTTCCCCTTTCATCACCCCGTACTTGTATCACCCTTGCTCTCTTTTTCTTTTTCCTTTTCATTTTATCACCAACTTTTCCATATTTTTGTAGTCTCAACACCTTCTATAGATCCTACCGGTACAAATCTTTGCTTCAATTTTGCAGCAACTTTAGAATCAGAAGATACCCGTTTAGTTTCAGAAGAACCACTTTCTTCCCCACCAACAGACTTAAAACAATCCTGGTAGTTTAATACGGTTAGGAGTATTGAACGAAACTAGTTCACTCTGCTCATGATCGAAATATTATTATTTCAAATTATATAGAGTGTAGAGAATATACCGTGTTATCTTGATGAACCAAGTTCTGCACTAATAATTCTCTTGCGTAAGTATAAATTTGCCAAAATAAAGAAAATATTATTGGAGATTAATGAATCATTTTAACACATGGCACAAGAGTATATTATTAAAAGTATGAGATTGAACAAGATAATCTACTTATATATAATTTACAGACATTCTAACTGTCACGACCCTAGTTCACCAATTGTGAACATGTCGTGATGGCACCCAATCCCCACGACTAGGTAAGCCTAACACGTTGCGGAATCTATAAGTTATAAATACTTAAATAAGAAACAGCGGAAAATAACATAAAAGATATGTAATCCGTGCCGCTTGGCACATACATCCGTCACCCAATAAATAAAACACTACCAAGATCCGGAACCCCACGGTAACACAGACTAAAAGAGAAATACAACTGTGGCTCTATGTGAAAAGAGTATCTAACAACGAAATGAAGAAAAATGTCAACTAGTAATACTAGAATAGAAGGGAAGCCTCCGGATCCGCGGACGTAGCGGATCATACCTCGAAGTCTCCCAGAAAGCTGCAGAATCACCTAGTACGAGCCTGCTCTGATGTACCTGGATCTGCACAACAAAAGTGTGCAGAAGAGTAGCATGAGTACACCACGGCGGTACTCGGTAAGTGCCAAGCCTAACCTCGATGGAGTAGTGACGAGGAAGGTCAGGGCCCTACTGAGAAACAATAATATATGATGATAACAAAATAAACAGTTTAACAGATAACAACAAAATTTCCAAAATAACAACACTTACTGAAACTGTCTACAATCAAGCTAATAACAAATAACCGACTCAATAAACAAGTCCAGGATCTGTGGGAATTGAACCCACAGTCCCATTCTCAGTACCCCTGGGTCTCCGGGAATCGAACCCGCAGCCCATGTCTCAATAATATCTCAATAACTCAGGATCTCCGGGAATCGAACCCGCAGTCCCTACCAATAACTCAGGATCTCGGGAATCAAACCCGTAGTCCCTACCAATAACTCAGGATCTCGGGAATCAAACCCGTAGTCCCTACCAATAACTCAGGATCTCGGGAATCAAACCCGTAGTCCCTACCAATATCACGTCGGGTCTCCGGGAATCGAACCCACAGCCCTGGGTCTCCGGGAATCGAACCCGCAGTCCACAAGCACAGCCAATTAAGGAATCCACAGAGAGAATAATTATGCTTAACTATAACTTCACCGAAAAATAGTGCCAATAATTAACAAGGAGTTCAAATAAGGCAATTAGGCAACTAAACAGTTAAGTGCTACCTAATCATGCTCTTCTAACCACTACCGGGTAAAATATCAAATTAACAACCAACGACAGGGATATCGCTCATCGAACATTTTTGAATAAAGTACGTGTTCAACAACCAGCGCATGTACACGCCCGTCACCTCGCGTACAAGGCTTTTAAACTATCACATAATATCCTAGGGGTGAAAATTCCCCCACACGAGGTTAGACAAGCCACTTACCTCAATTCCGGTACAAAACCGCTAAGAAACAACCCTCTTACCGCGAATGTCGACCTCCACAAGTGTAGTATCTGATAAAAATCAATAGAATCACATCAAAATAGGCTAATTGGGCATTACCCAATCAAATTAACTCAAAATACACCAAAACCCACAAGTTGCCAAAATCCGACTTTCGGTACGCTTATCGAAAATTCACGAAAGTTATATATTCGGAACCCTTGTTTCAATACGAGTCTATGCATATAAAGTTTACCAAATTCGGACTCCATTTGCCCACTCAAAACCTTGATTTTCTAAAGGTTTTGGTCTAGGGTGAAAACCCCCATTAATTACCCAAATTCCTCCATTTTCATGAAAAACTTGCATAATATTATCAACAACAATCATAATTGGAGTCCATAATTGATTACCTGAAGAAACCCCTTGAATCTCCCTTCAAAATCGCCCAAATCGCCCCTTAAGCCGAGACCCAAAATGTGCTAAATGTTCTGAATTTTTTTCTAACTTCTGATACACTTACTTACAGCGATTTTCGCTTCTGCGGAACATTTTCCGCTTCTACGCTCCCGTATCCGCGACCAAAGGGTCACTTCTGCGGTTCCGCTTCTGCGGCCTCTGCGCGTCCGCTTCTGCGAAGACTCGATCGCTCCTGCGGAAATTTCCGCTTCTGCGGCTAGGCGTCCGCCTCTGCGGACTCGCCTGAGCGGCTCCCTTCCGCTTCTGCGATGGCCGCTTCTGCGGCTCCCTTTCCGCTTCCGCGATTCCGCTTCAGCGGAAAATTCTCCGCTTCTGCGGTCACAAGCGCTTCTGCGCTCCAATATCCGCTTCTGCGGACTCGCTCCTGCGACCAAAATTCCGCAGGAGCGAAAATGACAGAACCAGAACTCTCAACCTGAAATTTCCATGATTTTCTCCCGTTTAACCATCCGAAATCACCCCGAGGCCCCCGGGACCTCATCCAAACATGCCAACACATCTTAATACCTTATTCGAACTTGCTCAAATCCTCAAAACACGTCTAACAACATCAAAACCCATAATTCACATCGAATTCAAGCCTAAATTTCTTAAAACTTTCCGAATTGCACATTCGATCTAAAACCCGACCAAACGACGTCCGAATGACCTCAAAATTTGCGGACATATCCAAAATCACATAACAAAGCTACAGAAATTGTCGGAATTCCATTCCGACCCCCGGATCAAAATCTCACCTATCGTTCGGATTCGCCAAAATTTCAACCTTCGGCATTTCAAGCCTAATTGAGCTACGGACCTCCAAAATACATTCCGAACGCGCTCCTAACCCCGAGATCACCTAACGGAGCTAATGGAACCATCGGATTTCCGTTCCGAGATCGTCTTAACACTGTTCCGGCTACGGACCGTTTCCTAGTTTCAAAGCTCTTATTTAGGGACTAAGTGTCCCAAAATGCTCAAATTTTTGGAACCGACTCTCCCGGCAACCCACAATAGCAGAAATGAACTTAGGGGAACAGTTAAATTAGGGATTGGGGCGTAATTTTCTAAAACGACCGGTCGGGTCGTTACATCTTCCCACACTTAAAGATTCGTTTGTCCTCGAACGAGCATAGAAAACATACCTGGAGTAGTGAAAAGATGAGGGTACTGGCTGCGCATATCCTGCTCGGTCTCCCAAGTCGCCTCCTCGACCGGCTGGCCCCGCCACCGAACCTTTACCGAAGCGATGTTCTTTGACCTTAGCTTTCTGACCTGCCTGTCTAGAATGGCTACCGGCTCCTCAACATAAGACAGATCCTTGTCTAGCCGAACAGAAGTAAAATCCAACACATGCGACGGGTCACCATGGTATCTCCGGAGCATGGAGACATGAAATACGGGGTGAACTCCGGCTAGGCTGGGAGGTAAGGCCAACTCATAAGCAACCTCCCCAACACGCCTCAAAATCTCAAAAGGGCCAATAAATCTAGGACTCGGCTTCCCTTTCTTCCCAAACCTCATAACGCCCTTCATGGGCGAGACTCGAAGCAGAACCCGCTCACCAACCATAAAAGCCACATCGCGAACCTTTTTGTCCGCATAACTCTTCCGTCTAGACTGGGCTGCACGAAGTCTGTCCTGAATCACCTTGACCTTGTCCATAGCCTCCTGAACCATATCAGTACCTAGCAACCTGGCCTCGCCCGGCTCAAACCAACCCACGGGAGACCCGCACCTCCTACCATATAGGGCCTCGTACGGTGCCATCTGAATACTAGACTGGTAGTTGTTGTTATAAGCAAACTCCGCCAGTGGCAAGAAGTGATCCCATGAACCTCCAAACTCAATCACGCACGCACGGAGCATATCCTCCAAAATCTGAATAGTGCGCTCGGACTGCCCATCAGTCTGGGGGTGAAATGTTGTGCTCAGCTCCACCCGAGTACCTAACTCCTGCTGTACAGCTCTCCAGAACCGTGAAGTGAACTGAGTGCCTCTATCTGATATGATAGAAACTGGAATACCATGCAGCCGAACTATCTCCTTGATATAGATCTCCGCCAGTCGCTCCGATGAATAAGTAGTGCTCTCCGGTATAAAATGGGCGGACTTGGTCAGCCGATCCACAATAACCCAAATAGAATCAAACTTCCTAATAGTCCGTGGAAGTCCAGATACAAAGTCCATGGTGATGCGCTCCCATTTCCACTCCGGAATCTCAATCCGCTGCAATTATCCACCCGGACGCTGATGCTCATACTTCACCTGCTGGCAATTGAGGCATCTAGAAACATAATCAACTATATCCCTCTTCATCCGCCTCCACTAGTAATGCTATTTCAAGTCCTGATACATCTTCGCGGTTTCCGGATGGATGGAATACCGCGAACTATGGGCCTCTGCTAGAATCGGCTCTCGAAGATCATCTACATTGGGCACACAGATACGCCCTTGCATCCTCATAACTCCATCATCCCCGATGGTAACATCTCGAGCATCACCACGCCGAACTCCATCCTGAAGGACAAGCAAATGAGGGTCGTCGAACTGACGCTCCCTGATGCGGTCAAATAGAGAAGACCGAGAAACCACACAAGCTAGAACCCGGCTGGGCTCCGAAAGATCCAGTCTAACCAACTGCC